>LD352339.1:55916-73026 GCA_001465055.1 Ptychodera flava | reverse complement strand
ATTACGAAGACATCTCAAAATTATTGAGTAGTCATACATAGTATAGTGCTGATAGAAAAAAAACCGCTTAGGCCAAGAAAAATAAAAAGTTTGTTTCTCATCCTCGCACGTGTCAATTGAGACCCGCCACGTCAACCTTTTTTCTGCTCATGAGGAATATGTATAAAACAGAACTGTAAACAAAATAACTGACACTAACATTCCATTCAGAACAGTACACATATGTCAGTGTTACATTAAGCTGACAAAACTGTGCATTGTTGCACTAAAAGTCAAACCGCAGAACTGTTGCTATACAAAAATACTAAACAACACTACTGTGCATTTATCTCTGCGTGCATTCCTATGTCGTTTTCATGTTTTTCGCGCATTCTTGTTGGTTGAAGAGTAAAAGAAATGAGAAGAAAAAAACCGCGTCACCGCATCAGTTTTGCAATATGTCTAGGATGAGAAACAAAATTAATATATTTATAACAATTTACGCTAAATGGAAAAAAATTAATGGAAGAAAAATAAATTGAGTAAGAGACAATGTGATGACAAATCGGTCTATGAGCTATCTATTCACCTTCTATTGACCATTTAATCGAGTTGATCGATCGATCTATCGATTAATTGATATATCTTTCTATCTAATTGATAGATCCTTCGTTCTATCGATCGATCTGCTCATCAATTTATCTATCGATCGATTGATCGATCGATCGATCGACCGACCGACCATCTATTAAACATGGATAGATAGATTGGTCGATCTATCGATTGAGTGATTGATTTATCTATCGATACATTGATCGACCTATTTATCTATCTATCTGTCTATCTATCTATCTATCTATCTATCTATCAATCGATCAATCGATCTATTGCTCCCCATGATTCGCTTAATCAGATATTATCAACTAATTGATACGTTATTGGTCGTTTTGATGTGGTATTGGTTGACTACTCTATATTGTCAGTTGGTTTAAGCCGTTATTGTTCATTGATACGTTATCGGTAAATTTGTTGATACGTTATCGGTTAGGAGAAATTACTACGTTATCGGTAAATTTTTACTACGTTATCAGTTAGAAAAAATTACTACGTTATCGGTTCGTTACTACGTTATCGGTTTATTTACTACGTTATCGGTAAATTTTTACTACGTTATCGGGTTTGATACGTTATCGGTTAGTTACTACGTTATCGGTTGTAACACACCTCCAATGTCAAGAATTACACCTCAAATATTTGAAAATTATCACCAATTTTCAGCATTTTCTCCTTTGGATCTTACCAGAGCCCGTATAAAAGTCACCAGTGTTGTACATTAAACAGAACAAAAGGCATCAGTGGCGTTTCTGCCTCTCTTTAGGCTTTAAATCCGGCGGAGGAAGAAGAAAAGCTGTAACCAACCCACTTTCGCTATAACGGTCAAAATTGACATCGATTTGAGCAGTGAAAGGGGTGGAGAGAAAGTGTTAGCAGGTCACTTTTAAGGGAGATTCACGAACGGTTTACTTGAGGGTAGTTTTTCGTCTCGAATGCAAACCTCCCTTTGCTTGAAATACTGACCACTGACGCAAAAAAATGAAATCCTTTTTCAATAAGATGTTTCCTACATATATTATATCACAGTTTCACATCCCTTGCTATGGTGTATCTATATTATAATACGAACAATATTTATGAAAATAATATTTATTTTTAGTAAAGAACCTTTCTTGCAGCCGTCTAAACTTCATTTTACAAATCATGAACTTCGGTCAACTTTTATTGAATATGATGTAAACGTGAGTCATGAATACATTTCGCGTCACAGCGAGCCATTTCTTCATTGAAATGACAACAGCAGCCAAAAAAATGCATATGCAAGTCCCCTAAACAGGTGTTATACCAGCTCTCTGTACAGCCAGGTCAAAGTTCGACACCCTTTCACAAACAAGTTGGAGATATACATGATAACCTGCCTTACCAAAAGCCCATTTTCTCTTTTATGTACTTCACTAGCCTACTCAACTACCGATTGTTAATTCATACTGATTTGTACTGTACAAGATGATTTCCATATTTCCTCTGATTATTCATAGTCTATCATCTCTCACCTTAACCCTTTCACCCCCAGTTCCCTGTATACAGGTCCAACTTAACCATAGAAAACAATGGATTTGGGACAAACCATGGTGGTGAAAGGGTTAAAGGGACATTAGCTGTAACTTTTCAGTACGTTTTCACTACTCTGTTTCAATGTATCAACTACAGAATTTTACTATAATCCGATCATCATGACCAATGCTCGTTGTCCTGCTTGCCACCACAACCTGTGTATGTGAAATGACCATTGTAATTGTTGATAAATGTATTCTAGTCCGGACCTGAATACAAAATTTAAACAATAACAATGCAGATTATACTCATATAGGGTATATTTATGAGCTAAATATTAGGAATTTCTCAATGGTTCAGGGATTCAAACCAGAAACTGCATATGATACACAGAACAAACAAAATTTAAAAAATGACCAAAGTTACAGCTAATGGATCTTTAAATAAGCCAGCCTGACTTACGTAAGACGTATGTTGTTATAAATAAACGGGAACTTTACAGGAACATTTTATGTTCAGAACTTTGTGGCAACATAGCATGCATGTTCATCCGCGGGTCTCTTAATTATACAAACTTCTAATGCTGATAATATCAAGCACTCGATGAAAATAATGGATTATATTTTTCAGCATGGCCTGCAAAAAAATCGCTCTTTCCGGAAAAAATGTTGGAAATTGATTTCTTTGCAGTCAACCAGTTTGTCAAGTTTCTTTCTCACAGCAGATACCGGTAGTACTGTAGGGAAAAAGTCATGTGGCCAAATTTTCACCATATTCCCGAGAGACAATTTGCAAGAAGTCCAGCCGACGGCCATGGAGTAGATTTGCTCTCTCTTTACCAGTCTGCCGAGGGCTATAGGAGATAATCACATGTGGTGAGGACATTGCAGTTTGGAGCATTTGTAATGCACAGAGGCTGAGTTTGCTGTGTTTTAAAAGCGAAAAAGTCGAGTGGATTGTCAGTTGGAAAACATCTTTCGACATACTTTCTCAAGTTATACTTTATTCCTGCCAAGAGACGTAATAGCCGATTTGAAGTAAAGTAGAAGAAGTAATGACGCTCTGATCTTTATAATTTATCAATCGCGAATGTTTGTGTAGCGTGCTATTTATGCTTTGGCAGCATGATAAGATAGCGGAAGTGCCGATATTTGAACCTTTGAAGCGGCATATACAACTCACAACATATAGTTATGAAATTTGCCGGACTTGTCCCTGTTTATCAACCTTGCAAGCGTTTTATGTGGGTTAATGTATCAGAAATACAACCTGGCAATAGACTAATTATAACATTAGAATGAAATTCACATCAAGAATCCTTCACTTATCACAGTTTTCAGTTTACTTTCTGTACCCTCCCTTATTGATTTAGCAGTCAGTGCCTTATCTCGGCGCAGCAAAAAGGGCGCCCTCAATGTCAAGAATTACACCTCAAATATTTGAAAATTATCACCAATTTTCAGCATTTTCTCCTTTGGATCTTACTAGAGTCCGTTCAAAAGTCACCAGGGTTGTACATTAAACAGAACAAAAGGCATCAGTAGCGTTTCTGCCTCTCTTTAGGCTTTAAATCCGGCGGAGGAAGAAGAAAAGCTGTAACCAACCTACTTTCGCTACAACGGTCAAAATTGACATCGATTTGAGCAGTGAAAGGGGTTTTGGAGAGAAAGTGTTAGCAGGTCACTTTTAAGGGAGATTCACGAACGGTTTTACTTGGGCGTAGTTTTTCGCCTACAATGCAAACCTCTCGTTGCCTGAAATCCTGAGCACTGACGTAAAAAAGAAAATGAATTCCCTTTTCAATAAGACCTTTCGTACGCATCTGATATCACAGTTTCATATCCGTTCCTGTGGTGTATCTATATTAAAATACGAACAATATTTATGAAAATAATATATATTTTTAATAAAGAACCTTTCTTGCAGCCGTCCAAACCTCATTTTACAAATCATGAACTTTGGTAAACTTTTATTGAATATGATGCAGGTGCCGCCAACTAAGCTTTTCGTTCAAAAAGGTGTTCATGCGCAATTTTGCAGCGGGCGGGCAAATTTCAACATTAATCAGCGGGCGGGGAGAAAAAGTTAGTATTTAGTGTGCGCGGGGAAGAAATTTCATTGCTTCAGTGGGCGGGGAGAAAATTTTTGACAGTGGGTAACGGAAAATACGGAGAGGGAGGGGAAAGTCGTGCTTGATAGAACTTGTGGGAGATATAAGCGCCTAACTTAGAGGGGCGCAATGTTCAAAGGTGTAGTACTAGCTGCTTTCAAGGTTTTGCGCTGTCTTTGATTGCCTACAGGACATGAAGTGGGCAATGGGGAATGTCAGTAGTGGGGAGAGGGCAGTGGGGAGCTTGAATTGTTGTGGGGAGTGGGGAGTGGGCAGGCCATAGGTACTTGAGGGCAGTGGGCATCAAAATTCAGTGGGAGGGCATTTTTCCCGCAGCAGCTCTAATTTCCCCTCCAAATTTTCGGTCAAGGTCAAAAAAAAGTAAAATCGGTATATCAGCCTTCAAAACATGTTTTGTGATGATTTTGCGAAACTGATGAAATCTACCAGTTGGCGGCACCTGTATTCCATCGGCACGGTACCGAGTACAAGTGGCCGACACCACATTTCTTTTTGAGGCCATCATTAAAGATGACCTAAGATGACCTTCATGCTCGTAACCAAGGCAACACCATAGGCGCGTGCATCAGCCAATCACACTATTTAACAAGTGAAAGATCGGGCTCAAAAAGCCACAAAAGGGTATTTAGAAACTGTTTTATATTTGTGCAGTTCCAAGTGGAGAAAGGGATCGCGAAACTGCTAATCGCCCGTCTGCCGTCTAACAGCTGGCAGTGTGATCCCGAAATTAATACGTCTATAACATGACAATAATCTGAAAACGTTAAAAGTAGCCGGGAAAAAACGCAAAACAGGCGGGTTATTCACCCGGCACCCGGCTTCTAAGGACAACACTGTCCTATATCAATAATGATATTGTGATCCAGAAAGTTTGGTGATACTGACAGTCATTTCTGACTATCATAAACAGAACCACTGTTAGTATACTTTCATTTGAACAGTAGCATGACATGCACACAGAAAAGTTTAAGCCAGTTTCTCATGCAGTAAGTAACTACCATAGTTGTGATACTCATCAGGTTGTCTGCTATGGTGACAGCGCCCTCTAGCAAACATAGTTTCTCCACCTGAAATTAAATTGTATATTCACCCTCCATTACCTGACTATAGTGAGAGTAATGACTTGTATTATTAGCCCACTGCAGTGATACAGTAATGACTTGTATCACTAAACCCTTCATTAGCAGACTGCAGTGACAATGTATCACTAAACCCTTCATTAGCAGACTGCAGTGATACAGTAATGACTTGTATCACTCAACCCTTCGTTAGCCGACTGCAGTGACACAGTAATGACTTGTATCACTAAACCCTTCATTAGCTGACTGCAGTGACACAGTAATGACTTGTATCACTGAACCCTTCATTAGCCGAATGCAGTGACAATGTATCACTAAACCCTTCATTAGCAGACTGCAGTGATACAGTAATGACTTGTATCACTCAACCCTTCATTAGCTGACTGCAGTGACACAGTGATGACTTATATCACTAAACCCTTCATTAGCTGAGTGCAGTGACACAGTAATGACTTGTATCACTGAACCCTTCATTAGCCGAATGCAGTGACTCAGTAAAGACTTGTATCACTGAACCCATCATTAGCTGACTGCTGTGACACAGTAATGACTTGTATCACTCAACCCTTTATTAGCCGACTGCAGTGACACAGTAATGACTTGTATCACTAAACCCTTCATTAGCTGACTGCAGTGACACAGTAATGACTTGTATCACTGAACCCATCATTAGCTGACTGCAGTGACACAGTAATGACTTGTATCACTCAACCCTTCATTAGCCGACTGCAGTGACACAGTAAAGACTTGTATCACTGAACCCATCATTAGCTGACTGCAGTGACACAGTAATGACTTGTATCACTGAACCCTTCATTAGCCGACTGCAGTGACACAGTAAAGACTTGTATCACTGAACCCTTCATGAGCTGACTGCAGTGACACAGTAATGACAGGAATCACTCAACCTTTCATTAGCAAACTGCAGTGAAACAGTAATGACTTATATCACTCAACCCTTCATTAGCCGACTGCAGTGATATAGTAATGACTTATATCACCAAACCCTTCATTAGCCAACTGCAGTGATATAGTAATGACTTGTATCACTAAACCCTTCATTAGCCGACTGCAGTGACACAGTAAAGACTTGTATCACTGAACCCATCATTAGCTGACTGCAGTGACACTGTAATGACTTGTATCACTGAACCCTTCATTAGCCGACTGCAGTGACACAGTAATGACTGGAATCACTCAACCTTTCATTAGCAAACTGCAGTGAAACAGTAATGACTTATATCACTCAACCCTTCATTAGCCGACTGCAGTGATATAGTAATGACTTGTATCACCAAACCCTTCATTAGCTGACTGCAGTGATATAGTAATGACTTGTATCACTAAACCCTTCATTAGCCGACTGCAGTGATACAGTAATGACTTGTATCACAAAACCCTTCATGAGCTGACTGCAGTGGTACAGTAATGACTTGTATCACTGAACCCTTCATTAGCTGACTGCTGTGATATAGTAATGACTTGTATCATCAACCATTAGTCAAAAACAGGGACTAGGATGTGTCCTCCATTTGATGGTTTTCCATTGTTAATAATTATTATATCTCATCATGAATGTACAATAATTCAGTGTTTTGTGATGAAAATTGACTGATTGATTGATTGATAATTATAGGTTGTCAACAATGAAGTACAACTTCTTCTCTTGTTTAAGGTAGCATGCCCTTCCAAACGGAATGACTAAAACTTTTGTTCAAACTTTCCTCAAGGAAACTTTCATCTTTTCTGTCTCACAGTCAAGAATTAGAATCAGGGGTTAGTAACTTGCAAATTTTGCTACAAGAAAAACAAATTCCCTGAAATTTACAAATATTTGGCATTCAAAATTACCAAAATTTCTATGGCAACTCTATGTTGAAAATATTTTTGATTTTCTCAAAAATAAGATCGTAAAAAGTTAACTTACTGCTTGGTGCTTCAAAATTAGCCCACACAAGTGGTAAATTAGAAAAGTATTGTGAAAATTTGAGAGTCAGAATCTCTGTCCAAGAGGCAAATTCTACGTTATACTTGAGAAACTTTTGTATGATCCTTGTCAAAATCTTGCATAATGCTTGTTTGATAATTTATGTATGTTGGCATGATCAATACATACAACAACAAAGGGATTGGGAATGTGTGCTGGGTACTGTTCTATTCCCTTGGTCTGTAAACGGATTCTCATTCCAATGAAACTTTACACCAATCTTATTCTATGATGGCAATCATGTGAAATATATCACTGTGGCGCCCTCTATGTCCGAGGACATTTAGGTGAATCCCAACCTGAATCCAACCACATGTTTGTATAGAACATAGCAACCTCAGTAGAAATGTTGACATCCAGAACTCTTGTTTGAAACCTCTTCGCCAGGGCACAAAATAGAATTATCACAGACCAGAACATGAAATGAATTCTCAGTTAACTTAGAGTTTCTCACAAGAAACAATGAAATAATTTTGTGGAACCCATCAGGGGGTAAATGTTGGTGGACAGTGAATGTATTGTTGATTGTTTTGGATCTCATGGGTGGAGAGACTATGCTGTCATTTAAGAAGATACTTCTCCTGAATATTTATGATGAAATACTGAATTCTTTATACTCCATATTAATGTACATTGATGTGAAATAAATTCAGCTGTTTTTTATGAACATGATGGAGAGCCATGCATTTCCCTATGTCTTTAAAGACTAACTGTTGTATACTATCATCTTGTTAAAATCTTGACATCAATGCCTTGTGCTGTGTGTATTTGTCCTATGGCAGAGTATTTGTGAAGTGTTACTTTGATGTTATCTATTCATCTCAGGCTTCTGAACACATGTCACTCCAATTACAGTGTTTTTGTTTGAAACTACTTCAGGTGTCTTTAAAATTTGTTTACACAAGTTCCAATAGGGATGACATACCGGTAGTATGGATATAATGTGCGAATTGTATAAATGAAATATGCAATGTGTATGAGGTTATACCCCATAGGGACATAGTTTAAAAAACAATGTGACAGCAGCATGTATGGGCGCCCTCTATGGCCAACCTTGAATTTCCTTTGGATGCAGCATATTCGAACAATGTTCAACTATTTTTGGTGATGGAAACAAGACAGAAATGATAAAGGAAAGTTGCAACAAGCAGTTTTTATGAGTTTTCTTATACTGTTTACCATTAAAGTTGATATGAAATACTGAACAACTGGAAATTTCTTTAGTTAGTGTCTGATGGTTTACTCTTTTATTTAACACAGACACAGACACATACAGACAACCACACAACCTATGCATGTATATTGGCACATACATGAACACATTCTACAATGATTCACAGCAAAACAATAATATATATTCATTAAAATGAGTTTAATTTAAGAACATATTCAATACACAGTCCAATCAATTCCATACAAATTCAAGCAAGATTTAGCAAATCTCATCATTTTACACTATTTTAGCCACATCACCAATTTGCTTTGTACTTTTGGTATGGACCATGCCTTATGATTTCAGGCACAGCATGAGAGGGGGTATGTTTTTACATAGTGGTCTTTCATCATCAGCTCAACATTCTTCCACAATCTTAACCTGGTACACATTGATAACTCCACAGAGAATCATTGAAAAGGTGATGTGTCGGTTCAATCCCTTGTTCTGAAAACAAACCCAACCCTCACTGAAAATACCTAACCTTTTCATGCAACATGCTAGTAGGATTGAACAAGAATTTGTGGTTGATTTGCAAAACTTTAATGCCAAAAAAGATCACAATGTAGTATTTATGATGTGGTTACCTGCTCACACTAGGAACATCAGGCATCATGTATAAAAGCATACAAGAATACTTATCAGTGCAAGCAAGCTTAGGGTGCAATTTTGGGGGACAAATTGGTCAAAAATAAAATCTCTGAGTTGATTTAATTTTCCTCCCTTGTTGTAATGTTATAGGGAAAGATAACTCTTTGCAAAATTTTGGAATTACAACCAGTCTATTTATAGTTTGCAAAACTGCTACATAGGAGTGACATGTCATCAACTGATTCCAAACCATTTCAGTGTTGGACTAAATCAGAATTATTTTTATTTGCAATGCACTATGTTACTCAACAAGGTTATAACAATGAAGTTGAACAGTTTTTAATTGTCAATTATAATTTTCTTCTGCTATTTTGGCATTTGTCTGTCATTTCTACACTTAACAGGTCAGTGAAAGATTGGCAATATCTGAAACACTTCATGCTATAACAAGAACAATGTTCAGAAAAAAGTCAACATTTTAATGTGTGCTTATGAACTCAAAACTCTTGTATCTAACATCCATACCAAGACTATTAGTCTAAACTTTCAACTGAAAAATATGTCAATTAACTTTAGTGCAACTCCTACAGAGGACGTGACACTGCTCCGTAGAATTGGAAAGCTTTTAACTGAGAGACAATATACAATTTGCTGTATTCATAAACTGATAAACAGAATGATGTTTTTTACAGTAAACTTGAAACAAGTAAAAGGAACATTTTAAATTATATTTACTAGTTTATAAACCATTTTGTGGTTGTTAAACACTTCCTACAGTATTAAATCTAAAATACTGGAAATGTGAATACACATAAGTCAATCAAATACAACAACATGTCAGAAACACACAAACACACACATCGCCCCAACCCCTAATTTTTTATATTGCTGTTTGCTTTAACTGTTTAGATGGTTGTGAGAACAGGCACTCCACTTTAAAATTCTTTAAATTTATTTCATGGCTGTTCTGAGTTCCTTTTGGTCAAAACGATAGCAGAGTCTCCGATCGGGTGTACTCAGTACAGAAATAATGTCAGTTATGGGTTGAGTGGTTTCCTCTGGATTCTCTGGCAAAATATAAACACCACACCTGACTTCTTTGAAGAATCTGACTGTGTGTAGTCATCCAATACTCCAATAACCTACAAAAGTTATACAGAAATATTGGTTTGGTGTATGCTGCACTATTTTGCATATCAAAGAACGGGAACATTTAGGAAAACAAACTGTCAAAACAATACATATCTCAGTATAGGAACGCACTGACAAACATCTCATAATTTTTCAGGGTTTTGCCTACCGGTACTGTAAACAGCTTGACTGTTCTTTTTCCCAGCAGGTATCCTGACTGCTATATAGCCATGCAGTTCTATAGACTTTTGGTCTTTTGATTTCACTTCATCTTCTGTGAATGACCTATATGTAGCATTTTAACACAGAACTTTGATTAGCAGTGATTGCTCAGCTGATTGGTGTTTTTGTTTAATATTGGAAAAGAGACTGGATAATACACATACCTACGGTAATTTCACAGCATGCCTCAGGGCAGGGCTCGAAATTAGTGGTGGTCTTGCGTCAAATGACCACCATTTTTCTCTGCTTGACCTCCAAATTCTGTAACTGTGGTCATTTTGACCACCATGTAAAACATTTAGTATTTCAGCGGTTGCCGGTTTGTCTGATGGCAAGGGTACCATTTCATCAATACAAAATTGCAATCGGCCCTGAAGAAATTGATACACATAACGTTTCATTCCTTTTTTTGGCACTGGGCCTTCACAGGTGCTAATAAACTAAATTTCATTTTGCAACATTTATGCAAATATTTCTCGCAACGGAAAAAACTTTCAAAATCCTTCTACTTATCATTACAAAACATTATACAACGCAGCGATCAATTTGGAACTCTGGCAAGTATAAAAATATGATTGCAAGATAGACAATATGTACGAATTGTGCCATCTACATGTATTTGCATGTTGTTTAGGTTCCAATAAAGCACAAGTCAGTAGATGAGAAGTTGTTGGCAAAATCATTATCAGTTTTTTTTTCTATCCAACATAGGTATTAATTTTTTTTTATCCACTGTAAGGACATGTACATTTTGGGTACAGCCATGTTCAAAGACTCCCACCATAACATTGACCTCTCTTTTCGTGAATACAAAAAGCCTGATAATATGATTCAGTTAAAAAAAATATTGACTGCCTGTTTCCTTAAAATGACCACCAAATTTAAAATGTGGTGGTCAAAATGACTACCAGGATAAAATGTTAATTTCGAGCCCTGCAGGGAGTGGTTCAGGTTCTGATTCTGGCTCTGGTATTGGACATTTACAAACTGTTGACATCAGCTGAAGTAGGGTAACTGTCCAGTTATTTACATATTCAGCAAAGATGCACATATCTGACTTTCTGTCTTTACAGTTAACACAGTAGCATGATAAAATCCTTGTTCTTATATGCAGTGGTTTGTCAGTTCCTGAGACACAGTGTTGTTGCCTTGTCCCCTTCACTGTTTTCATCTCTGTGGATGGCCGATCTCTCTTAATCTCACCCTTTGGATGTAGATGAATCGACAATATATAATTCACCACGTTTTCCATGACTGGGATAGACAACGTTGTCTTTTGCAAGTGTTTTCAAGCAAAACTGATACAATTCTTCAGCATTTCAGATTGTTGCCTGGTGATGCAGTGTACATTGTTACAGTCCTAATACCATCACACACTGCCTTTCCATGAGAAGTTTCATAGTAATTGCGCTGTATCTTCACTCCATAATCTCGTTCACCATATGAAATATTGGCTAATGACACTCTCGCCTCAAAGAGGCACTCCCACTTGGTAACATTTTTAAAACACATTTTTTTAATGCCAACGGTCGATATTTGACATGGCGACTGCGCGCGGATCGCAAGATATCGATAAAGACATGTCCTCAAAAAAGTTAAAGTTTGAATTCGAGTGGCCCACCTGAATTCAGCTTCCGAACATAGAACGTTCGGCACTGGGGCCATTGTCAACTAAGCTATGGAGTACGAGTCTACGCTGACGCTGCTGTACGCCACAGCAGTACCACTCGCGTCGGTGAGCGGTCATGTCCCATGGGAGAAAGCCGAGTCCTACTGACTCGGCAAAAAAACGAAAACAAAGTTTGCTGATTCCACCAGAATTCGCATAGGTCACTAGCATAGATAGGTGCGGTTGATACATAGTGTGCATAGTGGCCGCCGCGTGGTACGCGCGCATACCACACGCGGCGGCCGCTATGTATCGAACCACGCGTAACTGTGTGGCAGACGACAAAATGTAGTCATCATAGGCAACTAATATCTTACACGTAAAAACTGATATCTATGTGGTATTGTTTAAAAATTTACTACAACTGATTGAGAATAATGAAAACGACAAAAACTAAGGAGAAGTTTTAAAAAAAAATTACCAGAGGTAAAGGCATTGATAATGATGTATATAAAGTCATCGCAGTTGGAGGTAAATTAATTGCGTCATTCGAACGTTTTTGGACTCCTTAGAATATCGTCAATTAGCACAACAACACACTTTCGGGGGATTTCGGGTCGTAACCAGAAACGATCGTAAATCTTCGGGAAATGACATGTTTTTATCGATATCTTGTGATCCGCGCAGAGTCGCCACGTCAAATATCGACCGTTGGCATTAACAAATTGTGTTTCAAAAATGTTACCAAGTGGGAGTGCCTCTTTAATGTTGGGCCGTTGCTCCATCAGTGAACTGGTGAACTTGTTTTGACCATCACCAATTCAACTGATCCATACTCCTATTTTCTCCGCTCTATCTGCATATCCTTCAACACTTCCATGGACAAATGTGAGTGTCAAGCATATCAGGACCAAATTCACAGCATTCCTGACTCAAATAGGCTTGCAAACAGTGAGGCTTGTGAGACCACTGGAATTCACTGTAATATCACCTGACTTCACCAGCTGTATCAAACTTTCCATAGTTTCTTGCTTTCTCTCATCAACTTCAGTTTTACATTTTGACAGTGAAAGTAAGAATGACTTCAGAGCTGCTTTTTTGTGTGATGTTAGAGCACATGGTACAAAGGCATGATACATGTACTCATGATGCCTCTGAAATGTATTTGATATTTTTTGGTCTCAACCCATCAAATGAGCGTTGGCTTAATTATTTTGATGTATGGATGTTTCTCTCTAAACATTGCATAGGCTTCTCTTTGAGTGACTAGCAGCAAGTGCTTTGAATGGAGATCTTCTCTCATCGTTCATTGAGAACTTTGAAAACATCTCTCTTGTTTTGGGAGTTCTCCGCTTACCTCATCAGACAGATAGAAATCCTTCACTGTTTACTTAACAAAGTTAGAGAGAGCATCATTACACCTTTTCTTTCTTTCTGTGTCCACCATTTAGAATCTGATTGTTTTGACCTCATTATGCTGATCCCAAGTTTTTTCTTTATGACACCCTTCAATCTATACTTCTTTGCAACTCCTGCTGCAGCGGCCTGTGCAAGTGATTTGTATGCATGAGTCATCTGTTTACCTTTATAGTTTTTTACAGCTTGTACACTCTGTGACAGGCCTTCATTAATGACACTCGACATCTTGAGTTTTTTCCTTAGAATACACAGAACAGAACAATACAGAACAGGAGTAGCAGTAATATCATCATGGTAGCTGATATGTGTACACTTGAATGTTATAATACAGAACAGAAGTAGCAGTATCACTACTTTGTTAGCTAATACACTGAAGTAGCAGTAATGCTATCACTGTGGCTGATATGTGTACATTTCAACACAAATTAAGAACAGGAGTAGTTGTAATGCTCTCATGATAGCTGATATGTACACACTTGAACACTAATACAGATGTGTCTAATACTTTTGTGTTAATTGTAACCCATTTACAGTGTGCGCCTCAGAATGGTATAGTTCAAGGTTTTGGTTAACTTTGAGAAAGTAGTTTTCCAGTTTGTCACCGTCATTGTTTATGAGATGAGCATTGTTGATGGGTTGAAGGAATTGCTGAAGTGCGCTTTGCTGGACTTTGAAAGTTGTGTCTTGACCTTTAGCAGTAACATGTTTTTGTTGCTAGTTACACCAGATTCATGCTGATTCATCTGGCAGGCAGGACATCGCATATATTCCTGATTGATATCAGTGATAGCTTTTCTGCATGATACACAATGCATTGTAACTTGCACCTGTACTGAAGCTACTTTTCCACATGCTTTGTGGTAGTCATGGTCAGTTACTTGTTCAAGATCTGCTATTACATGTGACTGATGATTTGTGTGAGATGCAATGTGTAGTTGAGTTTCTC
This sequence comes from Ptychodera flava, assembly GCA_001465055.1. Classification (NCBI taxonomy): domain Eukaryota; kingdom Metazoa; phylum Hemichordata; class Enteropneusta; family Ptychoderidae; genus Ptychodera; species Ptychodera flava. Next base: position 58,610 of record LD352339.1, on the reverse strand, counting down.
CCTGGAACTGTCTGGTCACTACGTTCTGGAAGAGATATGAAGAGCCATATTGTTAGTTCTTGTGGTTGTTCCAGGTTGATAAGACAATCAAAGCAGATGAATCAGCAATCACGTACTGTGTCAGCAACAGTTGTTTGTCGTCCTTAAGGATATGTTGACTGTCTGGACCTTGAACAATCTTTACTTTGACTGCGACCTGTATAGATGAAGGCAAATAATTATTGAAATTTGAGAGGAAGATGTTTACAAGTCTGAGGAGTAAACATTGGTTATTTTGCAGATGGAGGCAGTGACAGTAGTTGCTCATGTGTGCCAACACAAGAAATAGGGAAAAGCATGCAGTTTGTGAAGGTTATTTAAACTAACTGTAAGGTGAAAGTATCTACAGAATGGTGATAGGGTGGCAACTAAAGATTTTCTGTGAGTGTGGGTTTTTATAAATACATAATTCAAGGAGTTCTGAGTTAATGAATTACTGAAGTATTATATTACCAAAGGGATGATTATCTGTCTTTGATTATTAAAGGAACAGTACGGTACTTCTGTGGACATTATTGATGATTGTGTTGAGATTTTTGTTCTGTATATCAACTACATGATGCATATCAGTTTGTGCCAGAGACTTTGCAGCAATTGAGGGATGCAGTGGTAGTAGATATCATGAATGTTAATGTTGGTATTTGGTGAGGTGTGTAAAATCATGGCGAATGATTGGGTACTTACAGCTTGATCAGTATCAGTAATATCTTGGATATCTTTGATGTTGATAGGTGTTAAAGATGTTGGTATCTTGTGCTTGAATGCAATTTCTTTTTTAGGAATGGGTTCAACCGTGGTGATCTTAACCACACTTAATATCAAACAGGTCGGTGTTGGAGGTACTAGGAGCAGTATGACTGAGTGCTGGAAAGACAAGAAACATAAGGGGATAAGATGTAAACAAAAGTTTTGTGATAACTGTAACAAGTAAGAGTGATGGCTATTCTGAGTACCTCCAATACAAGAAAATGTTATAAAACTATTGATTATGAACAAAGAATATGAAGGAGATCAAATGTTACTGTACTGTAGTAAAATCTACTATAGAATTTTGGGTCAAATGCAAGGAGATCAATGCATATCACCAGGGGACAGGCAATGATTACTTCATATATGTCACTGGTGGTATAGCTGTGACTTTGTAGTTGTGCTGTGTTGAATTGATGATGTTTGGGTTAAAAAGGGCATTGCAATAGAACTACTGCAGGTCACAAGGTTGGGGTCTTTTTGTTACTTTACTATGACAATGATTGGTGCTGTTGATTTAGCTTGGAAAGTAATGAAATATCTTCATCTTGACTATTTATGAGTCATCTGCTAATGCTGCTAACAATTTGACTATGACATGTATTTTCAACAGTTTTACTGTGATGTCTTGATGGTTTCTGTGTGAATTTGAACTATTGACGTGAAACGAATTCAATGCATTTTATGTGACGGTAAATGTTGCAGAAACCGTTGATGGGTGGAAATACATGTAACATTCAAAATTGTTAGTAGCAGTAGTTGAGTTGTAGATAGTCAGTATAAGGTATGTGCAGGTTGATAGATTCAAAGATGATGCTATTTCATTATTTTGTGAGAGAAATCAGTGACAGTGATTGGTGTTGTAGTAAACCACGATAAAAGCCTTTGGAGTAGCCTTCAGAGGTTGTGTGGCAATGACCCATGACCTAAGTGTGATTGATAGATCACAGCATTGCTGTCTATTCCCAACTATTAGTGGCCATGCCATGATTTGCCGGAACATTTATAAAAATTTGAAGGGGCGAACTTTAGGGAAGAAGTTGTGTGTTGGCAAGAAAATTTTTTTGAGTGTTCATGAGAAAGAAAATTTGCATGTCTAACAAGTGTTATGATGAGACCATCTCAGTAGCAGTAACTTTAGCTTGACAAGTGTAGAATTTTGAGGACATAAAAACATTCTGGCATTTTATTCAAATAACTGGTGAATTTAAAACAATAATTTTGGAACAAATTTTTGTCAAATCACGTTAAAATGAAATCTAAGTGTCAAATTGTTGGTAGATTGGAAAAAATTTATCAGCCTGTGTAGCAAATAATGTGCAAGTGCACAAATCAAGGGGAATTGTGGGTAACCTGACTTACATAGCATGAAAAGAAAAGGGGATTGTAGAGGCACTAAAACTTAGTAAAGGCTTTGTTGGTATGTTGAATTGACAGAAAATATCCCCGATCTGAAGTTCAACCAATGAATGACGGTGTTTGAAAATCAAGTCCATGTTTACTTTGGATAAAGCATGGGGTTTCTGTTTCAGGGTTTCCATACCAGAGAAAAATATATTGAAGGTTGTTCATGATGAAGTTGTTGAGTGCAGGGAAGTGTTGGCGCTAGCGAGAAGAGAACAGACGGTTTAAATTTGTTCTTATATTTGATGAATTTCCAGTTGAATATCATAGTGATTTTAGACAGTTTTGCAGTGGAATCCCGTGAATTTTAACCAAGTGGCTGGAAAGCCATTTGATTGGATGAGTCGTATGCATAGTAAGTGAAGAAGTGCAGGAGACTAAATGTGAGGGATATTGACACAGAAGTGGGTTTGATGGGGCAAATGGTAGTCATTATGACTTCCACAGAAGTGAGTTTGACAGGGCAAATGGTAGTCGTGGGTATTACAGAAATAGATATGAAAT
>LD352339.1:32278-52755 GCA_001465055.1 Ptychodera flava | reverse complement strand
TTTGATGGTGTTCAGTTTTGGACATGTTGTTCTTTCATCTGAAATGTACCATACCACACTCTCTGTCAGTGTGTGTTGAGTAATAAAAGATTGATTGATTGATTGACACAAGTCACTTCAAAATTTCCAGCATGATGTAAGAAATTGGAGTGTATTGCAATCTGAGTAGTCTATTTTTACTAGCGAACTCCTTTGGTGATGGACTGTAGACAAACGAGGGACGGATTTGTAGCCGCTGTTTGCATATCCTTCCTTTCTGGACATTGAAAGAAACGGCGTTGTGGTATTCATCGTGGTCAGTTTGCATTGTAAAGTTAAAATACAGATTTCAACCTTTCAATGGGGATTTGACTGCTTGAACATCATGTATATAACCTTTGATGTCCATACATTGCTGTTTTGGTGGGGTTGCCATCGTGAAACCATGGTCCTTAGGGCCCTGCGTCAGTTTGAACGTCCGCTCAGCACTGGTGCTTGCCGCAGAGATTCTTGTGACTTTGTTATTGTTGTGACCCTATACTTGATATTGTGCGTTAATGTTAATGCGCATGAAAATGCTGATGAGGGGTTAGGTAGACAATTTTAAGGATGTACCGGTATTAAAGTAGAAGTTGTACATGTGGGATGACGTGTAATAATTGTCATTAACAGTTGTATGAAATACATATATGAGGGGGATGTGTCGTTATTTATTTGGAATGGCATAATGATATGTATGAGTCAATTAAGTGGAGAGGGTCAAAAGAATTGTGGCCATGTTGATAAGAATTTGTGTATTCTGAGAACAGAGTGCGGTGAAAAAGACCTTGTCTGTGATTAATTCCATTTATATTGGTACGTGAGAACAAGTGTGAAAATTCATTGCATAAGTGAAGAATCGTAACTGTAAATGACGGTTATTCTGTGTTGAGTGACCATGGGTGCCTGTGAGTAATACAGAATTTGTGTGGGTTTGATTAGAGAAACTTAATGTTTTTAATAAAGTGGACAGGGAATGAATGGTAAGTTTGCCGTTGAGGGTGTATATTCTTGTATTATTGTTACAGTAGTATTTTTATTTCTGGAAAAAAATATGGTAACAGCAGTGCAGGAAAGGTAAACTTGTGCAAATGATACTGTGTAAGTCAGAGACGTTGATGGCATGTAATAGAAAGCCGTTAGTGGATGCTTCAAAGTCACACCTCATCCATGATGGATATGTGGATAAGTGAAGGTGTAACAGCAGAGGTGTTCCACACGTAGTAGTAATTTTTTGTCAGTAATTTTGATGTGTAATTAATGTATTTTAATGATAAATATGCAAACATAAATCATATGGTCGGGTGTGTTTTGGATATTCAGTGAAAATTTCTGATAATGGTCGACAGACAACGTTACTGGAAAGACGTAGTGAAAGTTTCAAAAACAATAGAACAATTATTCATCAAGTGTTATTTATTTATCACATCCAATTGAATGAATGCATATGATATGCAAAAGTTTGTTATACATTATCCCAAATTTTGAAGGTATGTGGATAATGTATGACTGAATATATTGTAGAGCTCCTTTTAAATGAATGACTGAATGAAGTGTAAGGTGGCAATTTGGCAAATGTTGGGGAAACTTTTGGCCCAATATCAACTGTCTAAAAAGTCAAAATGTGTATCTAGTTAGTTCCAGAGACCAGCTCTGGAACTGTTAGTTTTTGCTCACTTTCCTTCTTTCTTTCTTTCTTTCTCTATTTCCGGTATTACTACCATAGAACATGCTATACACAAATTTTACCTTTATTACCCAGAATGCATTGCAACACGCTTATGACTTCATCACTCATCTCGGACTGGTTTTATGGGCATTTCTTGTTTGTTTATTTATTTATTTTTTATTTTGCATTGCTCAACTATCATATTGCGTTCAGCTATTAATAATCCTAGCTTTCTTTCGCTTTGTTTTTTGTTGCTTTTTTATTTTATTTTTCTCTAAATACTCGCCGTACATGGCTATACTGTTTCGCCCCATTGCTCATGGTTGAATGACATTAACAATGGAGGCGGATACGATCGCTTTGCTCGCATAGAGAGAGAAAAGTAGGCTTTCTGTAAGTTTACAAGCGCGGCTGGGCACATCGTGTACCTAGGTGAGGTGGGTGTGCTCGAAAACGAAGATCAATGCAAAATTTGGATTCAAAATCGGCTGTTTTGGCGGAGAAACTGCCCGCCGTATTTCTGAGGAGCCACCAGCGGTTTTTCCTATATCAGTCTGCGGGGCTGTGGTGGGAGGCCGTTTAACGCCGGTAACACACAGCCCTGCCATGCAGAGCTAGGCATTCATAGTGAACTGTCTGTCACCGCACCGGCATTCGTTGGCTGCACGTGAAAGCAACTCAACTTTCCAAGATCAAACGGTCAGTATCTTGTGAAAACAGCGACATAGCAATGAAAATTGTTTTAGTCTGTGCTTTTAATCAAATGAAAATGCATGTGGCCTCGGTTTTCAATTTCAACGGCTTAGGTCCGATGTTTCCTCTCGTCTGATCATCGTCGTAAACCATGCATGTCTTTACAGCAACAACTCAGCGCTACCCGTCAAGCGATTGATTTTTGCTTAGGTCAGCGGAGCGAAAATAATTGCTCTGGCTCGCGAGAATGTCGTCTGATATACATTTCCGTGCGTTGTCGCCCCCGTATGTATCTGTTGTGTTTTTACCGTACATGTAGGCATTTGTAATCTGTGTACTGTAATTCCCCGGACTGCCTTGCTTTTAGTTGTATTATGGTGTTTACTGCTATCAGCCCTAACTATAGGTACGTGCTTGCATATTAAAATCCAAAGCACTCTTTCATTCTGCACCTATCTTTGTCACACATTCTCTTGTTTCTTCCGCTGCTCTGGTCTCTGGAACTTCGCTTTTGCTTGCAAATGCTTTCTAGTTTTACCTTTGAAGTCGCATGCACAGAGTTGGTGAAAGTGATAGTTTGACGTTTTATTGTATAAGTACTTTAGCAATGTTATGTGACAGTTGAATTGAGTAGCCCGAAAAGATATGAACCAAAATGATATTGCTTATGATGTTCAGTGGGTTGTGAGTAAATAAAGAAAGGTACTGATTCAGAAGTTATGGAACATGTAGAAGCTGAGAGAGTGGAGCATTGTGGGTTGCTTACAATGCAGGCAGGGGTAGCGACAGGAAGTTTATGAAAGTGCGCCACCAACAAGAAATGAGGAGCAATTTTTTTTTAACTACGTCGTTTGCGGCGCTTTGGTTTGGTGAGGCTGCAATCGATGTTCCGGTGAGTGTATTCTTAGTGTGCATTGTTGGAAATGGCATGTAGCTTAAACTATGTTCTTTGAATTGATAAGTGAGTGTGACGTTGCTTAATTAGCAGACATTGTGCGGATCGCTGATGGGTGAAAAAGGGTTTTATGTGGTGAAGAATGTATGTTTATGGAGATTTCAGCATGGTGAATGCATGAAAGTATTGTTCCAATATGGCATGGGCCTTGCGTTCAATGAGGATGCAAATGTTTGTGGGTGTGGATGATTTTCTTGTAAGATTTTACACCGAGTTTCAGTGTTTCCCCTGGGTTCCAAAATCTTGTAGCAAATTTGGCTAGAAGCCCTAAAAAATTATTCGCCAAACCAGATATTCAATTAGCCAAGCCGATACCACTGATCAGAAATGACGTCATTTCTTTCTCATTAATATGCAAAAATAAATATTTGTCTGCATTTTCCGTAAGAATGATGGAAATAAACCCTGTTAGTGCTACTATGGATACTAAAAGTAACACCAATTTATGGTTCAGATTACAAGGTGCCAACATCAGCCACACATACAACATAAAATTTGTCCGAATTCCAAGCGACACTTGTCCAAAGTTAGGCGTATGCAACTATATTCAGTAACAAACCTGAAATCGCTATCGTGCGATACTGTACATATCGCTACAGACAAAGGCACGAAACCTGGTTCAGCATACTAGTTTTTTCAAATGAATCAGATATCCATTCTCGTAGCAGTTCGAAAGTAAAATACTCTCAGACTTGAGAAATATGTGCATTTTTTAGACTTCCAATACATTTGCTTTACGCTTGAAGTTTAGCAAGCGAAGCTCGGACAGCGCACAGTGTATCAATGGCACTTGGGTCAGGGGTCATCATCAAAGACGTCAGTGTGTATTCACAGCCAGCTTCAATCATGCCATGGATCACGGAAATCACGGATCATAAATCCAAATGTTCACGTCTATTATGTAAACAGAACCGTAAAATATCAAATATATACCCTTTTGATATGGAGAAACATCTTTTTGTTTCACTGACGATCAAGTTAAATGCTCAAATATCGTGACAAGACTTGAGTATTTATTTGCACGATGTGAACGCATAGGCCGACTCGGCGGACGAGCGAGCGCTTCTCTGAAAGTCTGTATACGATGTCACGTCGCAATACACCACGGTCCGTGATACACTGAAAATTGTCGCGAATTTATATTTAAGGAAGCCAATTCACACTAGTTTCTAACGCCAGTAAAGGTATTTTCTTGTTGGCAGCAATACACCACGAACATTTTCGCTATTCAGGAGTGCCTTACTCGCTCTACGTTCTAAAAAATGCCATGCGTATGCTTTAAGCCTAGCCCTACGAGTATGGCGAGAGTGTCCGGCTTTGGCTACGCCGCCTCCCACCTCCGTTGTAGCCAAAGCCGGACACTCTCGCCATAATCGTAGGGCTAGCTTTTGGCCATGCATGCCGCTACTTTCCTTTCCAAATTCACGGTCGACTTTACTACATTGATCATAATTTTTCTTTCCATTTCATAGCTTTACTTGCGCTTAGAATGTGTGTTGTAGGGGTGGTTCCCCCCATATTGGTGGAGCAGCCAAAGTCAAAAAGGAAAGTTTGCCGTTTTGCTTAGTTTCACCGTCACTACGATCCCTTCAATTCAATTCAGTGTTGACGATGACATGGCTGTCACTGCACGGAGTTATCTGTAGGCACACATTGCGCGTAGTCAAACCCAAAACTTCGCAACATTTTAGTCAACTATAGTCATGATATACATGCGGTACTATTGATTTGTGAGTTATTTCGTTACAATTTTATTCATACTGTACGTGTTACAAATAGGATCTCCTGACGCATAAGGTCAGGGATGCACAGAGATACGTATACAGTATTACGTCTCAAGTTGAATGCAGGACATGTGCGCGCAGACAAAGTGATGACGTCATAGTGCAATTTTCGATTCACAAGTTTGGCTAACTTTTGCCAAAATCTTCTCGCCAAACGCTACTTTTTTCTCGCATTTGCGATTTGGCGAGCGGGCAGCGGAAACACTGAGTTTACATGGTCATGTCCCTCAGAGTAAATTATATATTTGTTTTTTTCTGGGAGAAAACATTGACCTTCAACTTCAAGCTGTAAATTAATACTAGAAGAGAAAAGTACTCATGATGATCACAAACAAGGAACTCCAATATACAAAGAACAGTTAAAAATGTTATTCACTCATTTCTTGAGATTATTTTCATATTTTGTGGTGCTATTTATCTTAACTCTGAGCATTTGTTACAATTTTGAGTTTTTGCAAAACTGAATTGTGTACTACTCCAAGCATACAAAATAAAGACTGTTACCCTTCAAGGAAAACAGAAATGTTAAAAAGACTTACTTCCGTCTGTATTCATCCAGCATAAAAACTTGTCCTGAATTAACAGCCATGGCAGTACATAGCTTTTTATAGTTGTCATCAGCCAGGAATACATTCCAAACAACTGTGTTTTCAACACTGTTGGGTTTGTTAATATTGAGGATTTGAATCGTGGACTTCATTGAGCCACCTCCTTGATCACCGCCAACTTTCACCCAGATCTCATTTGAAGGTAAATCCTTGTGTAACACAAATTTTGATGTCTAGTAGAAAAGAGACAAATCAACATACTTAGTTGTGGCAAATTTATATCGTTAGCAAAAGCAGTCACAGAGTAAGGCAATGGGGCAACCTGCAATTAAATGAAAAGCAAAAACAAGTTAATTAATAGTACCTATCAAGGTAATTTAATCAACTTATCACAGCATATCTATCAGACTTGTTACAGCAACACATGGTGCCAGCCTGACCTCTCTTAATCTGACATGTTAATCAATATTTAATGTACATTATGTAATAAACTTTCCTAATTAGAGTAATATGTCCAGAAACACTTCATCCAATTACATGAAACTTTGTACAGATGTTGATCTCACAGTGCTGTAATACAATTCATTGACACTTGGCAGTATTGTTTATGAAATGTGGTACATGTGATAATCTATCAGTGTTATAATAGAATGCAAAAATATTTGGCAACATCCTGTCGATTAAATTGACTTATTTAATGACCTTTTGCAATTAGGGTGGCAGCCCACATTGGTTAATTACGTTTTCCCCACCATGGAACTCATTCTTAATCTTAGACCCAATTAATGAACAGGACTCTATCCTCTCAAAGGACTTGTAATCAAAGTACCCATTAACAAGTGGGGACTGTGTCATCAACAATGACTTGTTTTGAATGCATTGACAGTATTCCGGTATCTTGCAGAAAGTATGCATAGTACACCACTGACTTTGACCTCCACACTTTCACCAGAGCTTTTGCTTTAGGTCCAAGCTTTGAGTTATCCTTGTTCTGAAAGTTAATAAATGTGCAATTTTGTCATAACAACTGGTCTTGGTTGCTGGGAATTATCTCAGAAAAAAGCATTTATTTCAAAGTGTATTGTAATTACTGGAAGCTCTCTTTAGTTGACCTTATGATTATCCTGTGAAAATAAAAAAAAATGTTCATTAATTTACCCTTTGAGTGCTGTAATGTTTACCACCAAAATTTTAGTGCAACATTTTAACAACTTTTATGAATTTTTCTGTATTTTTTTATTATTATTTTGGACCAAACACACATCACATTTCATTGGCTACAGGTTTTCATCAAAATTTTGGCAAACATCTGAAAAAAATTGACCGGGGTACATTTTATAAAGGCAACAAAAGTTGACTTTTGCGCTCAAAGATTTAAAACTAAAATAATAAACTGCATGTTCTTACCTTTTCAAGATTTAACGTACATGTATGTACTACAGCACCATAGCATTCTCATAAATTTTGAATTGCCATCAGGGTGTGTGAAAGCCAGCGTGTCCTTCCAATTCTCAGAGGTATTTAGCCTTGGAGAGAATTCAAAGTTTCAAATGATTTTCTCAGGTTGTTTCTCTGCAGTTGACTTCTATGGTATAAGCTTGTGCACTGTTAAGACAAGTAACTCCAGTAATATCAAGAGTGTGTTGTGTAATTTGCATTTTACTGCTTCCCTGTAGGCCAGCTCCAGTCTGTGTACCAAGCATTTGAGCAAAACTACTGACAATGATAGGTTTTATGGCATTTTAGTGATAACGCCATCAACATTTCCAGTGTTAACTGAAGCACCATCTGCTGCAAAGCTAACCACTTTTCCAAGAGAACCAGGCCCTAATGTTCCAGATAAACTCTGTGTACATGCCCTGAAAATAACATCACTGCGTCAGCCTTTTTCACTGCTTCTACATACCAAGCAAGTGTTTGTCTATAAATTGCCTTGATATGCTGATCTGCAGTAAATGATCTCATTCTTAGTAACATACATCTGTTGAGCCATCACTGATGATAGAGATAAACTTGTGGTCAGCCATTACATCTTGTGTCTTTTTCTTTTCCACTTCACTAATGGTGGAGATGAACTGTTGGCATGCTGTGCTGTCTTGGTGTGTCTGTTCAATGTCTTGAACATCAAGAGATGACATCCAAATGAAATCCCTGAAGGGGACAACTGGCCATGCATATCACATTGTGCATTTTGGAAAAGGTGGCTCAGTTTATCAAAGATGGCGGGACTGATTTTTTTGTAACATCATCTTGACTTGGCTTTTCCACCTGCCTTGCAAAACTCTAGGTCCTGTAGGAAAGTAGTTGGTCTCGGACTGCAGGACTGATGTTGATTTCAAATACTGGTGATAAATGCAGAAATTTGAAGTAATTCTCAAAAGAAACTTCAGTAAGAAGACACATAGAGAGCAATAGGAGGAAATTATTACTTTTAATAAGTAATAAGTTACAAGCTTTAGAGTACTTTTTTTATACTCCATTTTAGACCATCAGCATTGGGTATCATTTTGTTTCCCATGATACCTCAATAAATATCTGACGCAACCTGAGATTTATGAAAATGTGTCTGGTTGTACTGTGCAGAAATCATTGCTATAACATCAACGTAGAATTTTCCTCCACTGAACAGATAGAAACAACATCTATTGTTGATCATTGGTGACCCATACTGGTATACACCAATTCTGATCAAATTTGAGCGACACCGTATAATTGCGGTATTTTTTGATATGCTGCATACAAAATTCACAGTTCGTAAAAGTTCCTTTGTTGATAGTGTGTTCACTTTCAGAACTTTTTGCCAGAGCACACCATTTTAGTGGATAGTTTCTAACAAAAGCTTTATTACAAAGAAGGTTTGTATGTCAGTGTTATAATTAACTATAGTGAAAGTAACATGAAAAGAATTGCAAATTTTTGTGTTACTTTTATTGTATATTTTATCAGTTTACTAATGTTTAACCTTTGAGTTCATATTTTCTGATTATATTTTTCATTTTAGGTAGAATTAAACAATACTTTTGTATAGTAAGTTGTTTGTTTTTATAGAACTATCTTTTATAGATCGTCTAAATATAATTTCCGCTGTATATCATGCAGACTAACTCATAAAGCTATATTGTGAGCATTTTTTATAAAAGACAGTAACTGTATCTTCCATGATATTTTGCCAGTATATTTGCTCTCAGTATTAAAGAAATTTATTGTTCAATCCTCCTTAACTATGCATAAACGCCAAATATTAAGGTTATCAATACAACCTGTATTATGAAAATTGCTATTTTTGGCAAATGACTAAAATTCAAATGCTAACATTAACAATGCCTTTACTCAATACTATATTAACAAGCTGAAAACTGCTTTTTAACATGCTCCTGGATTTGAACAAGAAACTTACATAATTGCACAGAGCAAAAATAAATTAAAATAATTAAATTAAGCTACTATCTCTTTAATTGATACCTTAATTATTTAAATATCTTTTACAGCCAGAAAATGTGACTCGAGTTTTGCGTGACAGTGTTGTCAAAGTCACAGATAAGGAGTGTCCTAAACTGTTTCCAAAAGCTAGGGAAATCATGTACAGACACTAACCCCTATTCACAGTATTCATCAAATGTCACAACATCTCTCTCAGCAGAAAAGTAACGGCTGTTGAAATTGATGAGTTTGGTGAGCACACACACACATTAAAGCAGAGCTGGACTGGACAGACACACACACACATCAAAGCAGAGCTGGACTGGACAAACAGACATCTTCAAAGACAAAGTAGAATATTTACACAGAGAAATAAATGACTCAAAGTAATTTTTCTCAAGAGTAATTTTATAAATATACTACAATAATTTATTCCAACTTTACTCTGTTATTTACAACAAACAAACAAATTCACAACAAACAATTTTTTTTCTTTTTCACATACAATTCATTTCAGATACTGGTATATCCAAATTCATGGAGACCTACAGGTCAAATTTTCCTGAAGAAAGTGTCTTTCCTAAGGATAAATGGAGATCATAGAGGATTTGGATTTTTTCAGAGACCAAGGCATGGAGCAGGTCCACCATAGATTTAATCACATCTTGCCAAATTATTTGTGTATGCCTGGTGACAACTTGAGGAAACTTGAGCACTTTGTAAAGGATCATCACATATGTACAAATCCATTGCATGAAAAGCCACAAATAAAGCGCAGAGGATCATACCGTAGAAAATAAATGTAGGACTCATTGCGGTTTTGGCCGTCAGACAGTGAAATTTGTCATTTTTGTGTAATAAGGAGTTAGAATTGTATGAGTATTGAGGAGTCCCTCAGACAGTGAAATTTGTCATTTTTGTGTAATAAGGAGTTAGAATTGTATGAGTATGCAGCAGTCCCTCAGACAGTGAAATTTGTCATTTTTGTGTAATAAGAAGTTTGAACTGTATAAGCATGCTGGCCCTTACATAAATCTGTGTAAAAGTTGTTTTAATTAATGTTTATAAATACAAGTTTTAAAGACTTTATTCATGAAAATACACTTCCTTGTCTATGTCTTTATTATAACCTGTTAAAGAGTGTGTGTAATAGGTTTATGTATTTATTTGCAGTAGTGCATATGGATTACAATACCTGTAATTAAAACCAACATTATGAAATGGAAAATGTGAAAGAGAAACAGGTAATGAAGTTGAGAAGAAAACAGACATATTTAAGCAGTTCTAATAAAGGGAATTTATTTTTGAAAATCTGTGAAATCATAAGATGAAATCCCTTGCTACTGTTCTATACAGCCTGACACTGAATGGCATTGTTTCCTAATCCTGATTGTATGTATGTATGTATATATGTATGAACCGGTATGTATGTACCGGTATGTATGTATGTATGTATGTACCGGTATGTATGTATGTATTTGTGTGTGTGTGTGTGTGTGTGCATGTATGTATGCATGCATGCATTCGTACTTGTATGTGTGTTGAGTATGTATGCATTGCGTGTAACTGGAAAAGATTGGGTAACAATTAAAATAAACATTTCAGACATTTATATCATATAAAATGAAATATTAGAGACTTTCATGCGCTCTTAAACTGAAAATATTTATGAAACAGCATTTCAAACGATGTGTGAATGATTAAATCAATTTTTTTCTTCTAAGAAATGCATTATGAAAGAAATTTCAAGAAATTTCAAAATTGCCTGTAGAGGGCGCTCTCGCAGAAGGCGGCATTTTCGTTCTAAAGTATTAGTCCACTATAGGGCTATACGCCTGTGAAAAATGTCAGATAGTGAAAGTCGGGAGAAAAGACGTGTCCAGCAGTGGACATTTGTCAGGAAGCAGGCAGGGTATTAAGCATGTCATTTTGTAGAAGGGGTCATCAAAGGAAAAAAGTCGTTCAACGTGACGTCAGGTCGCATTCATGTATCGTAGCGACTAAGATTTCTTTTTCTCAGAAATATCTCCGATTCTGATCTTTGTACATTTTGTGAGAGAGAAATTGAAAGAATTGAACATTTGTTCTTTGGGTGTACAATTAGTTATCAATTTTGGAATGACATAATTCATTTATTGAGAACACAAAGTGGAATTTTCCATGGGTTCGCTGAAGTTGATATCTTACTCGGTAACCCAGAGTTTAAAGCTATTGAAAATGTTTTAATTATTTTTACTAAAAGATGTATTTTCCATTGTAATTGCCGCAAAAGTTTACTGATACAAGTGGAATGGTTAAATAAGTTGAGATACGAGTATATGAGTCCGAACACAAAAAGGCTGCGATGACAAATGCAATAAAAAAAGAATGCGTTCGATTTAATGTTTTTAATGGCAGGCAGGTACCTGTTTGTAGTATTTGGTGGCCCTGAAAAAAGCCGTTCGGTTTGTGAGCGATCAATATGATTACCTTGAATCGGAGCTTGGAAACGTAAACATATTCAAATATTTCCGCAAATACGATGTTGAAGGTAGTATGTGCCTCGAAAATGAAAGACATACTTTTGCTTAAACTTTTCTCGAGGAATATTTCAACCATTCTCTTTTAAAGTCAAGAATAAAAATCAGGGGTCACTTTTCAAATTTTTGCAGCAGTGAAAAAATCACCCAAGATTTACCGATATTTGAAATTCAAAATGGCTGCTCATAACCCGGTGTAAACTCTATTAAGAAAAATAAAAGTAGATTTCTGAAAAACTAAGACGGTGAAAAGTTTCTTACACTAAGAGCTTTAAAATGAACCTCCCACGAGTGGTAGATCAGAAAAGAATTGTGAAAGTTTGAGAGTCTGAATATCTGTCCCCGAGTCGAGAGTAAATACCTTTAACTGGAAGCGAAATACCTTATCACCAAGCTTGCGTTCCTGAATGTACAGTCACCCAGGACGCGTTCCAAGATTGCTCACCTAACAAATGTTGGACGGTAGGAATCCGAACCAGCGGAGGGCACATTATAAGCTCATCCCATCATATAATTATGTTGAAGTCGACCATTTTGTCACTTAACAGCAACTGTGATAATGCGTGCCATTAACAGCTGAAATACTTAAAAACGTCCTTGGGCGCATCATCCAAATACTAATAATATTTTGCAACAATCATGAATGACGCCATAGAGATTAATTTAACTGTATTGTGTCCTCAAACTTTAGAAATTAAAGCTAAGTAGTTATAAAACACACAGAAACAGTAATTTTCCCAGCACATTCTACAACATTTCTTGAAATTAAGAAAACTTAGTGGACTAGTAAAGCCCAATGACAATTCAAAACACAGTACGTTTTCCATGGCAAACTTCAAAAAACGCTCGCATGGGGATGCGAAACATAATTTAATTACTTTGGCCTTAGTTTAGTGTAATGGATCGGAGACCGAACGCCAATTACACGTTATCATTCTTCCCCAACAAAATTTTAGATGGCATTTTCGATGTTTGCTGATATGGAATAATTACTTCTATTTTCCGAGCCAGAGTTTATATTATACTATAAACAAATGGATCACTCTCGTGAACTTTGATTTGATTGGCCTCAAAAGAAAAACCCTTGCAATTGAGCAAAACATAACAGCAACCAGTATGAAATGAATTCTGTGAAAATTGTTGACAGCTTTGAAAATTACACTCACTACTGGTCCACTTTTACGCAATCCGTGAAATCGTAATTACACTCGTATTTCAGGTTTTCACGAATGTAATAAATTACCAGATTTTCTTCGAGTTAAAGTAAATTTGATCCAAATATTATGGAAATGTAAGTTTTACATTAAGTTTAGGTGCTTCTTGTATTGATGGGTGGGTGTTCATGTATTTACTTTGCATCTACAGGGCGAAATGATCCAAGAGTCATACACTTGATGGGGGAGCTGGTGGCAGAATTGCATTTACAGTGTTTCACATTTTTTAAAACAATAAAATCAACTCATTACTTATGAGTTTTAACATTTGAGAAAGCACCATACATTCTTTTTTTGTTTTCTCTTTTATTACTTTGATGATGACATTTTTTCTACATCTATATTCAAAACATGCGATATTATTATGTAAATCCATTTGCGTAAATGGATATTATAATGTAAATTGGCTACAAATTTATTGCTCTCCTCCGAAATTTTAAATGCATGATTGCACCAAGACATGGTTGAAATTCGCCCCCAACCCCACCCTCAGCAATTTTGGTCAGGCTACTTTCGTGCGAACACCATCACTGCAAAAGAGGTTGGCCACAGGCGCCCATGTGTTGGGTAGTCTGCTAAATCGAACGATTTCTACTTGATCTATCGATCCCGTGCTCGATCTGCCCACCACTGCAACCACCACTTCCATATAAATAATTCTAAATAGGTTGCAGTGGCAGACAGATCGAACAGGAAATCGATCGATCTGCAGACTACTCAACCCACGGGCGCCTGTGAGGTTGACGGAGTACTGAGATTCATGTGATAATTTGTTTCGGCTGAAAATTGCAGGAAGATTCATGTGACAAGCTTTATTTCTCTAATCGAGAAATATATTGGCGGTCAAAAGTTTGTAGTTAGAATACAACTTAAAGTTGAAAAATTGAAGACCAGGCTGCAGAGATACCGCAAATAAATATGCACCTGAAAGAACGGTACTCCCACATCGCATGGCGAACTTCATGCGCCCTCTGGTGAGCGAGACTGTGCGAGATCCACTTGTTTATGTGGGAATACCGACATTATATGCGTATGTGAGACCACCGCGATTCCAAGTTACGTTGCGCGTTTCAAGATTTCGTTGAACAATTTGACGTGAACTTTCCGGACATTGCTGATCTGTAATTTCTGACTTACATTGACCTCTAATTAAAGCAACTTCAGTGGTGTGGATGCTGCATGCCTTTCGCCCGGCCTCTCTGGAACTGTGACATCGATGCTCCGGACTGGATCCCTACCTCTCCAAGACATGTCTCGGTAAGTTCTTCGCATCCAACTTTCAATTTTGATGACAGCACATACTTTCTATTTAAAATAGCAGTGAGTAGCTATATCTTTCGCTGTGACGCAAAGCTATCGTATCATGAAACAAATCAACGTGCATTATGTATGTAAAGTGCTATATCTGTGCCAAGTTTGAAAGAAATTGGGCCAGTTATGTTTGAGCATGGAGGCTAAAAATGACCTGCGTCGATGAAGTTGAATTTTTATGACCCACCGGAACATTATCAACTATCCTCTCCAAACAAACAAACAGTTTCCAAACAAACAGTTTCCAAGCTAATCTCCGCATTATTACATGTACTAATACAACAGATAGTGTCCAGTCATTCATTTTCACCATAACTTATAAACAGTAGATTACAAACAAAGACTTGGGGTAAATCAATGAGAGGGGCTGGATAATGAGAGGATATTAGAAATTTAAAAGTCGTTTCCAGATACAGCTTCAGGTGAAACAGAGATAGATATACTTGTTTATGCTGTTAGACTCTTTACATATGACATGTACAGTGTAATTTAGAAATTGTATAGCTTATATTTTGATGAATTTTGAGTTACATTTTTGTATGATTTCTCACTCTTCATATGTCTTGATTTTTTCTCTAGTATCTACTGCACCACTGTTTCATTTGTAGTAATGTACTGCATGCACATTGGTTCAAATTCGTGAGTCATGGTGTCAGTTAAATTACAGTATCATTCAATTTGATGCAGTGCATGGGAAACGAAGCACACCAAATACTTGGCATATACATTACACACAGGTAGACTCCATTAAAACTTGTTGAAGGATTTCATATATTGGATGTGTCAGCTTGTATTGCAACCATTCAACTACGTGTAGCTGTAAACGCAGCTATCTGTGGGGTAGCGTGCGTATATGCGGGTCATCAAAAGTCAAACCTGCCACCGATAGCTGCCGTGCGCCTCGTAGCAAAAATGGGTAAATTACTATGACCCCACTTGGGTCACAACTTTGAACGGCAAAATAAACCAAAGTGGGTTTTTAGAGCTACTGTATGCTTGAATAGATCTAATCATACTCTGTAATGAGACAGTGTACATGTACTATTCCCAACAGTTGTGCTCGTATTTACTATTTGATTGTTCTGCCCTCAGATAGATTTCCAGAGATTAGTGTTAACCGTCGTTCTGTGAATCTTTGAATTTGAAATAAAATCAGGTGTTTTTAAATTTGCTTAGAGTGAACTCGTAGTGAAAATATACAATACAGATGAAATGACTTAACAAATAAGTGAAATCTTTTGTTATCAATTCAAGATACTAAATTGGGATTGCCCTGTTTGGAAGCTGGTTGACAGTTAGTCATCAAATATTAACCAAGTAAGGGGAATGAATGAAACACCTGACATCACTTCTAACACAGTCAGGCTTGGGTCCAGCCGCTTGTCCAAGTACCCGGATGTAGACTGTTCTTATATATGATTTCAAAACAGGGCGGTTCCAACTTTTGCGTTCGCTCCAAACATCGAAAAATTAGTTTTAAATGAACAAATGATAGTTGGTCGTTATATGTAGGGGCCACAATCATGGATCAAAAGGTTAATTGTGGTAAAATTTTGTGTCAAAAGTCTCATTTTTGATGCCTTTTCCACATTTTTCGGCCGAGTGTCGATTGTGACCCCTCATTTTGAAGCTTACATCCTGTCCCCTCCAACTGTATGACTTTCATAATGGAATATTGGGCCCAGGAAACATGATGGCATGTTTGTCTTTGGCGCGGCTAATTAACGAAATGGCGGCCATGGTCAACGCCGAGCCATTAAGTGGATTTCAGGCCCGTTTTCAAACTTTGTGAAGTCGTTACTAATTCTTGGCTAGCTGTATTGGACTAAACTTTTCACAGGTTAGAGTTTACTTACTATAGAAAGCCATGGGCTATTTATTTCTTTATTATTTTATTCGATCATACTCAAAATACGGACAAATAAAAATGATACAACTGCAGTCCAGTGTGTTCCGAACAGATTTGTTACGTGACTGACGCTTCTATTCTTGGTCTTTTGGCCAGAGGTCCATATATCTTTCTTTCATGAATTTGACTTTGTTTGTGTACCGTCTATTTACTGTCTGTTCTGTGCTGTTTTGTGTCTATGTTTACAACTATTGTCTTACAAATTTTGACCTAGTGTTATTGGATTATGGATTGGTATGATTGCGATTATTTTTTTTCATGATTGTTCAAGTAATAACTAATATTTATTTTACTTTTCCTTTCAGAGACACCATGCATAACATCAGCAGGGTGGAGATATGGTGCTGTCTACAGCCAAAGGTTAGTAAGGGATAGGGAATCAAGGTACCTTGGTTTGGGATGCGAGGGGGGGGGGTTTGATATGGGGCCTTGGAATTGATATTATGAGGGATAGGGTAAAATTTGGAGGGGTGATGTTTGTGAAACTTTCTTGAAGTATGACCGATTCCCGTAAATGATGTTCTTGTCAATATTTCAAATCCATTTATTGTTTTTGTAACGTGACACAAGATGCCATGCCAAAATTTTCCTCACAAATTATTTGCCCGTAATCAAACAAACAAAAATTTATATCATGTGTTTGAGCGCCATTCGGAATATTTTCATAAACTTTTTTTTGTATGTTTTCCATTGTTTGGCATATTGAAACAAAAATTCTATTGAAAGTGCCACATCATACCATTAAGTTTTATGTCATTCCTCATAAATTTATATAATTTTGATATTTTAACAAAAATTACTCTCCCATTCAAAACTTTACCATATTTCTATTTATTTGACCAAATCTAATCTCTCTTACACCAAAGCTTCCCCCGCTTTCTATGTGTTTGACCAAATTCCCTGTATTATTTCTTTGATTATTCACTGTTTAGTACCAAAAACCAACAGACTGCCTGACAATGCCACATATAACTCATTTTAAGCATCAATTGTCAAATTTTCTTTCACATTTCAATATTTCTCACAAGAACTACCAATACCTATTTCAAAACTTTAATACATCAATGATTTACTGTTAAAATTCCGAAGATTCCACTGTACTAAAATTTCCCAACTTACCCGGTCACTTCAAACCAAATCGTGACATGAAAATGCCACAAGATGCCTTATTTTATGCAATAATTATCACAAATTTGGCCTTATTTTTTCACAAGCGTAAAAAATAATTTTCATTGATTTAATGTCATGATCCTCCTGAATACCAAATTTCCCCACAAAATGTGACTTGACTTTTTCACTTTAATTTTTATCAAAATGTAAAACCAAATTATAAAGAAAATGCCACATAATGCCTTAATTAATGCAAATATTTCTAGCTAATATGATTTATTTTCTGTGCTCAATATTTCATTTGTCTGACCCTCTGTCTAAAAATTTCACAAATTGCAATTTATGATTCATGATTGATACTGCAAAATTACCCATGAGTGTGTCATTTTCAAAAATTTGGCTGCATTTTTTTCAATTTGTGTCATTAAACAACAAAAAAATATACATCTTCCAAATTTCATACTGTTGAAACAAACCATCTGTAATATTTCTTTTCATTGAAAATTGAAAACTATTGAAAACAAAATATTCATTGAAAATTTTTTTGAAAAATGTTTTTGAAGAATACCTACAACTGTTATTTGCAATTGGCATTATTTAAAAAAAATTTTGATATGATTCTGCATCATACCCTTTGTTATTATTTACATCATCTTGATCATATTACATAAAATTATATCCGAAAAATTCTAACAATATCCCTTTAAACAATTGATGGTTAATGTTCTGAAAAATTCCATGCAATAAAATGTGATTTCAATCATTCTCACAAATTTTGACCATATTTCCAATAAACTTCATACACATTTGAATAATATATTTTTATTTTTATAAACATTCTGGCAAAACTTCCCTGTGCATGTGGGCCTCATTTGTCACAAAAATTGTTGCACAATGTATGGATGCATGGCTAAAGCTTTGTGATTGGTGTGACTGTACAGTATAGTGGATTTCTTGTGATATTTTTGGATGTGACTGTCAATCATGACAATGGGTAACATTGAGACAAATGGCTCTTATTGAATACTTGCCAGCCTACATTTTAGATCAATGTAAAGTATTCAATAAAAAAGTTAATTGTCTCTTTTGATCATGTTGTTATTGTTGCTTTGACTTTATTTGTGTAGCTTCTCAAATTGTTTTGAAATTGGCCCTTGTAACGTGGTTGGCTATTGCACCCTCAGACATCACCTGATTTCCTTACGCTGTACATGTGATACCTTTTGGAGAACTTTAAGCATACATCCAGCATTGGCGACATATCTATTTCAATTTTTCCATTGTTTTGGCATAATTACTCACCTAAATTTAGAATGCTCAATTTTTCAAATTCACATGCACATTGATAAATTTATCCACAAATTTTCCCATTTACATTAACCATCAATTGACAAATGTACTCTTAAAATTGTTTAGCATTTTCCATTACCTATCATAAAAACATCCCAAGTCTCCCCATGACATTGAATAATTTACTTTTGGCTTGTTTTTGTTTTAATACCTTAACTTTTGACCCTGTCCCTTTCATAAAAAAAGACCAATGAGATGATGCAGGATCATTCCTCAGTCCAATCAGCAAATTAAAATTCCCCAATATTCAAATTTGATTATGCATTTTATCTGAACAATTTTGTCATTTGGCTTATTTCCATTTACTAAGTACTCTAAATTTTCATCAGTCATCAAATTGAAATTGACACATTCACTTTATTATGACCCCCTAAAAATGTGTAATTTGGCCTATTTGAATTAAATTTGTAACCGGATGATTCCTAAACTGTTCAAAATATTTGTAATCCACTTATCACACAAATTGTCTTATGTGGCATTTTCACCCGTCCCAACCTCAAATGTAATTTTACATAATTCAATTTTTCATTTTGCACAAGTTTGGTTCCCTCCTGCTTATATATGAATGTTCAAATTAAATTGATTGTCAGTGGATATTTATATCTGTCAAGGTCATGTGGCATTTTCATGTTCCCTGCCATTGAACTTTATGAAGTCTAATTTTAATCATGATGCCAATGAATGACATCACTTGACCCATTCTGATTCCACCATTTGAGATATGAACTGTTCTTAAAAGTTTAATAGTCCTTTAAAATACAAATTCCCCATGGTAATGTGGCATTGTCACCAGTCTCGTTATCCTGTAAACTTTACAAAGTCCCTTTTGATTTCATTTGACATTGTTTGGCCTATATCAGCTTCAAAACACCTGATATGTGAACTGTTCAAATTTGATTGATGATGTGGCATTTTCACCCTCTTTTTATTTAAAACTCTTAACACTCTTTTTGTTTTGCAATATGACCTTCCGGCACCTATTTAACATAACCATTGATTGTTTGAAAGCAAACACCCCAATTTATTCCCCAAATAAAACTATGTTTTCACATTTTTTTCTATTTGCCCTATCTTAAACTGACTTTTCATTTATTGTGTCATACTTACAGAAGGTCTCACAAACATCAGGGGTTTGATTGTATGGGGGTAATTGGATGAGGGATTGGTGTGGGTTGGGATTATGTTTTGTTCTCTCTGCAGGATGGAAGTCGTATGGTTCACAGAAGAAGAAGAATAAGAAGAAGATACTGTTCACCGAAGAAGAAGAAGAAGAAGAAGAAGAAGAAGTAGAATAGGTTTGGGGTTGGATTATGTTTTATTCTCTCTGCAGGATGGAAGTTGTACAGTTCATCGAAGAAGAAGAAGAAGAAGATGACAAAGAAGAAAAGAATGGCACCACGGATGAAGATGTTGGAACAATTGTTTTGAATTTGTTGATTTGTATGACACTTTATTTGTAAATTGAATTTGTATATCATGTATTTGTATATTAAATAAAGGCACTCTGCCCATATTAAATAAAGGCATATTGCCCATATCTTTCCCTACTCTTCTTCTTTAGAATTTTTGGCCATTCATGAGGTAAATTATTTCAAAAAGTCAGTGAAACTACCGAAATTGGAACACAGAAAACTAAACTATGTTATTTTGTGTTCCGGAGCTGCCTGCAGAATGTTGTTTTTTTTTCCCACTCAAAAACGAGAGTTTTTTTTCGTTTTGTAGATGGCTCAGTGTATTTCGTTTGGATGTCTGTATAACTTAGTTGCCATTTAATATGTTCAGGCCCCAAAAGAGACCACTAAAAGTGCACAAATCAATTTTTCAGAGACTCCATAGGCTTTGAACTTGGTACGGATGTTGATTGTCATACGTTAATGCATGAATAATGGCGCCACTGCATGTTTAAGCACTTAACTGCACAGCACATAGGCACAACAAATGTCATGGCATTCAACGTTCTCATCAAGTTGGAGACTT
>LD352334.1:183619-217277 GCA_001465055.1 Ptychodera flava | reverse complement strand
ATACTGACATGAATTTGTGCTGTGAAATATCGCATACTTTTCAATCGAGATTGATTTCGACCCTGGATTTCGACTCACTTCATGAGCAGTCCGCCAATAAAAGTTCAGTTGATCGAGACAAATTATATATGCTCTATGATTAGCTCCGGTACAGATTGAAAAACAAATGCTAGGTCAACATTGTGTTTGCATTGTAAATCACGGCATCATTCTAAACTGTACGTGCATTACCCGCATCACGTTCCCTCTGTGTCCGCATAGAATTTACAAAACAATAAGCACACGTTTCCTAACCGGGCAGAGCAGACACCGGCGCGATTTTCTCGTTATGAAATTTTGAACTATTGGCATATTTCTAATTTCTACTGAGAGGAATGTTGTTCGCCCAACTGTCGAAACAAAAAGACGTCGCGACCATTTTCACAAAAAAGAATAGAAAACTTGTAGTGACGTACAGGAACGTAATCTTCATTGCATGCTTTAGGTGTAAACCGTAACGTAAGCAGTAACAGTTTTGGTTGCCGGACTTCACTGGGCATTTGCAGACGTAAAAAAATCATCTAACATATTTATCATCAGTCGCAATAAGTTCGGAGCGGGATCAAATTTTGAATGTCGGACTTCATTAGGTGCAGACAAACATGTAAACTGTTATCAGAAAAAGACGTAATTTTTGGATTTTCGGAGTAGCCTAGTTTGATTGGGCGGGGTCAGTTTTGAATGTCAGACTATACTTTGCATTGAGTCCACGTCATTTGTTAGCGGACACAAATGTACGTTTTGGTTTTCGGCGGCGATTAATTTTGAATGCTGGACTTTATATAGCAAACATGTAAAGACAAAGACCTACTATTTGGATTTTCGGCTGTTATTTGTTTTGTACGGGAACAGTTTTATTAAATACGTGTTATAGGAAAACGAGGTAAAATAACGTAAACTACAATGAGCAGCCTCTCTGTTGTGCGCAAGATGTACCACCAGTTTTTGTTCGAAGCTCAGTTTAGTGTTGAATGAGTAAGCGTTCTGCGTTACATTCCTCGCTTGCGACCATTTCCAGTTTACACCTTTTCAACGCATCGGAAACTGGAGTTTTAAGCCTGACTGTAACTCTGACAATTTCAACTGTTCTCTCATTCCCGGCCAAATGCTTGATATTTCGCTTATGTGGACCATGCTTTTGCAATCGACGGCTACCTGCAGCATGTTCAGTAGCCACGACATACTTCCTGCCGCCAGCTGGGAAGAAGACTGACGCATGCGCACTCCTCCGGACGGAATTAACGTAATCTACTTACGCTCTTGAGATAGCCTTGACTAATCTGGAAACCGTTAAGACATAAGAAAAACACGGCACGCGAACTGGCCTACAATGCTCATTTTTGTTAAAATCTTACTCATTTCCGAGTATGTTATGGTTTCAAACTTATCGTCCACTCAAAGGCCATATTAGACAGATTCAAAATTTACCATAAAACGAAAAATGACCAAAATCACTAAAGGAAGGTGGGTCTACCCCTTAATTGCTTAACATGTACGGGTGTGTCGCGGTATTCAGGTGTTTGATATCAGTAAGGCCTCTCTGTAGTGGAAGCTGATTAAAATAATTTTTTATAACCATACATCTTCTTACTTCCATCGGAGTGAGAGGGAAGTGGTCCCTCATTTTGTAAACGCCTCTGTAAGACTCAAGATAATGTAACAGTAATATACTAATATTAAAAACGAACGTCAGTGGTGAATTTCTATTTATAAATTCGTGTAAGGCCTCGAATATTAAGACAATACACTCGGCACATTATGTCGCTCAGTTTACGCGCAGTCACAGCGAACAAATGGGATTTGATCGCGCGGTCACCATTGGTTGTACACCATGCTATGCATATTACAGCAAAAAATCACCAAATGATCAAAATTGTATATATATTTAGGCCAGCAATAAGCACAATGCCTCACGCAAAATTACACACACGAGGCCATGGTAGGCAAACCATAGCTTTTGACACGGGAGATGTTGTTGTACCTCCTGAATGCAGGGCAGGTCTTAGACTTGGTCTAAGTCGAACAATATTCAATAACAAAATTACAAACCTATTTTGGATTTGGCGGGCCAGGCCAGGGGGTTTTGTATGATATTGTACGGATTTTTTTCCCGAGCCGGGTTCAAAGAGTTAATCGCTAAGAAAACCGTTGCCCCCTTGGCCTAATAGGTTTGTATTAAATAGGAGAGAATTGTTGAGATAAATGCTACGCTAAAAATACAAAATAAAACATGAAAACAAAAGAAAATGAAATAATAACCCATACAAGGAATTTATTTTTCAAAACTTCATCGAAAGTTCTTAACATCGGATTTGAGATCGCATATTTCTGCTTTTGAACGAATTGTACGATGTTGACTTGAAGGGATATAGTCGTCGGAACTGCCCTCAAAGGTCGTATGGGACCCATACGACCCATGGCAACAATGTATCCAAGGCACAACGGTGATTGATGTCAGTTAAAACATGTCTGTCATAATCTATCATCGTATAATTTAAATGTTTCACCTATGATGATGAGGTGCATCTTGATATCGTGCACCAAATACATTGCTTGTAAACACGAAACTCGCTCAGGCGCAGTTCCGACAACTATATCCCTTTAACGACAAAAGCTTGTATGCGTTCTTTACATATCCGTGTTAGCTTCGAGACTGTCTCTGATCCTTTATCTGGTTACCTCTCTGTGTATACAAAATAATTTTATTCGAATTTGAACTCACCACCTTCGTGACTTGCTCAGCTGAACATTACGTAGAGATTGAAACACGCGGCCGCATTCCTGTGTGGTTCAATAACGGAGCTCGGTGGACATAAAACTTATTACGCGAAAGACCGAACTTTGATATGGTCAACTGAAAAAGTGTACTTGTGACAAGAAACTAGGCAAGGAATGGATGGTTTCATACGTAGTTCTTTTTCAATCAGTAAGTGTCATTTTCTTCTTATGACGATAATTTTCTTCCAACACAGGAAAACACAAGAAAATTA
Organism: Ptychodera flava; assembly: GCA_001465055.1. Taxonomy (NCBI): domain Eukaryota; kingdom Metazoa; phylum Hemichordata; class Enteropneusta; family Ptychoderidae; genus Ptychodera; species Ptychodera flava. The sequence continues at coordinate 214,248 of LD352334.1, read as the reverse complement.
AATTAGTTGAGTATTTATCTCAATATTTAATTTCTCTACTTTTAGGCGTTGGTGGCTGCAATGAAAGGCACAATCAGATATTCTGACATCTCAACCCACCAACCAATTGTGTCAATAGATGCAGGTCATATCACTCTAACGAATATTCGCATCTGCTTCCTCGATCCCGTTCGTATGCTAGTATTGTAAAAGGTTATCGGACGACGTTGGATTTCACTAGGTCAAGATGAGAAAATCTTAGGTGATGGACCGCTGAGCATTATAAAGTTCCAAGTAACTTTTAAATGCACTGTCATTAAACTGTATTATAGTGCAATGGTTAATATCTCTTACCTGACATTTTGAACACCCGAGGAAAGATACAGAGATGCGTCTCTTATCAAAGAGTCATCTACAGTCACAACTGTCATAAGACAACAGACAAGCTCACAATAAGGGCTTTCAGAATTTCAGATGGTCACGAGTCCGATCAGCGAGAACTTCTTAGCCACAATAAGACACAATGAAGTCAGGGTGTTGTATCTCAGACATTCACAAGTAATGGAAACTTTACATATCAGTCAAACTGTTAAGCTCTTGACTTCTAATTCACAGCATTATAAACAACACTGCGAGAGTCAACAGTGATAAAGATACTATTATATATTAGGTGTTTTTACTTCCATCAAATTATTTATTTCTTCTTTACATTGGTGCGCAGAATATTTCACTCGGAAGTGATTGCGGTTTAAGTCTGGAGTAAGCTTGGTGTCCACTTAATAGACTCTGTATTATACACTTTCTCATTGATAGACTCTGAACATAATTTTTGTCATATTTGGTTTATAAAATGTGATATATAAAAACGGTTATCTCATTCGTATTCCGACTGAAAGTAAAAAAGTGATACTTCACCGTTGAGAATATCCGCTTGTTTTCATGTACCTGTTTCAAGTTCATTATCAGTAACAGCAGGGGGTCTGAGCTGGCATGCCAATAAAACGGAGTTTGTGTTGGTCGTGCAGTTAGAAAATGACTTCTGTGAGAGATGAGTACAGACGACTAGTTGACTACTCATTCCTACTAATAACCTGACCGTGGATTGATACTTTTTCGGTTAATATAAAGTTTACTTGTCATCAAAGTGAAAGAAGGAACATATATTGCCATCAAAGTTTAACGAAAAGAAGCATTTACCATTGAAATTGATATGTTCCATTCCTCGTCAGATAGATTTCCCTAAAAAAAAATTTATCCGGGGAATTGATAACACAGACAACTTAAAAAAGTATTTAGTTTTATGATGGTATGCATTACGGTAACCACTGCAGCTGTAAAGAACCATGGTTTAGTATTGTTTCCTATAGCCAAGAGAGGAATGTGCCTTAACTCAGATTTCCAGGACTTTATTATTCCTTTGTAAGACAACCAACAATTGAAAGGTTTTCCCCTTTTTTCTTTATTTTTGCACAAACTATTTAATTTCCCTTTAAGTTTATGATAAAGAATGAGTACCGTGGGAATGAAAACAAAATACAACTGCCAACAAATATTTTTTGCTTGTTGAAACAACAAAAGCATTATCAGTATTTCTACTTTGTAAATGTCAGAGAATGAAGTATTTCCATGATGAACTGGCCCAAATCGCCACCTGTGTGACGTAGAAGAGGACGGATAAGGAATCCGAATTACCCCTGTTCTGCGTCATCAACCGAAAAGTTTTTCCTGCACATCATCGTGCACCGTGACGCTTTCGTGCAATGACTGATCTGTCGGGATCGAAGCCGTGCTCTCGTTACATTTTTTCGAAGAGGTAATGCGATAAATTCAGACATGGAAACATGGAAGCCATGTCCAACGAAATTTCGAGTAGCTATTCTAAAGAATAGAATGGGGTTGTACATTAAATTTCCTTCGTCACATAAGAATTCCGCAAATTCTCGATCGGAATCGAACCTGCAGCATAGCGCTGTAGCGAAAACTCTTCAGTGCAGCGCTGTTGATGTATTATCGAAAGTTGACACAGACAACAGAACAGAGTTTCTGTCAAGCCTCCAAATTAGGAGGTGTCTACGGGCGAGATATGTGTCACTGCCAACATCAAAGTTCGGAAGACATAAACATTGACAGCCGCGATCGGGCTTGGCGAGTTGACATCGGGTGAGGCCGGTCGACCGGTGGCGACGGTCAGTTGTGGCTACGTACGTAGATCTGGTTCACTCAGAGTGCAGTGGGTGCCATCGAATTGAACTTTTCGGGCTCGCTAATTTCGATATCTCGTGATATTTTGAAATCCACGACACCTCCTAGAATAAGAATTGCTGTTTCGATCTTGTTGTTGTCTTCCCTCCATAAATATATTAGAAAATTTTCTAAATAACTCCGGTAATAGTAATAGGGCTGTCACGCGCGGTGAAGCCCCCTTGCCAGCCGATGGCAGACTTCCTTTTGCGTCGGGACGGCAGCACGGGACAATGATTGACAAGTTCATTTGACCGAATCCATAAGTCTGATTGGTTGAGATGGCATTCAGTGTATCAAAATTCCAACTTGATCGGATTTATGAATGAAAGTACCTCAATAAACATTTGTATATCTCCAGGGCGAGGGGCCGTTTTACTCATTTAATGAAAGTAATTCTGGGAAATAAAACCGAGATCGCGACAATATTTTTTTCAATCCTCTACCATAATTTCGATCCATCTAAATCAAACTTCTTCGGATCGAAGTAGTATGGCTCCGCGAAAAAGATATAATTATGTGACGATATTTACAATTGAAATTTAGCAAATAAAGAACGATGGTCCCGTGGAAAAAAAAATAATGTCACTCTCATCACTTTTCAGCATTCCACATAACCAATGCTCAAAGATAAGTTAGGAGTCAAAATCTGTGAGTAAATCTGTAGTGAATGACTCAGAGTGAGTCACTACGACTGACACATTAAATATCTAAGAAAAAATGATTTGAACAAGTTTCATATCTTTCAATGATATCTCATTGTAGTTTATTACTCTAAAAACTGAATGTTTGTAAAAAGACATTCAATTTGTTTAATCTCAAATTTCTCAAAAAAAATTCGAAACTTCCAAAAGCTGACATTATAACAGGGAGCTGAAATCAAAAGTTAAAATGCCAATGTTAAGAATGTAATATAAGTGATACATTCTCAACAGGTCAAACGATGTTTGATCTATGTTACACTGGGAAAAATGCTTGAAATACAACAATATACACATATACTGACTCTGTACAGTTGTTAAATTGTGTTCCATGCACGTAAATATACTGAATGCATATCAAACATTTTGTTCAGTGTTAAATAATCCGTTCCTGCACAAATTAGGTCTCGAATTCGAATAGAACCTTGCAAGTGTATGATAAAAAGTATTCGTATATTCATGCGGTGATTACTTATAGAATGAAGAGAAAAAACTGTGACTACAAAAAAGAACAGTGCAAATTACATCTTCAATCATTTTTGAGAAAATTTCCAAATCATTGGTAAAGTACAATACTTAATAAAAATTCATCACATAATGATATTACATTATATTACCATGCCCTGTCCATTGCGTTATAATTGGTCGAGCTGAACCACGTGACTGCCCACAAATACACAGTAATGGTTTGTTTTCATGCCCGTGAATATGAATAATATCGTAAACATAGTAACTTTACGACTAAAACGAATATTGTGACTTGTACAAAGATCATAATCAACTACAAAATTGAGCATTTGTGGGCCAAGTTTAGACGCTTTTTTTCAAAAAAATCTCCGGATTTGCAAAATTTTTGCAGCGCGCGCACTACTCACTGACAGCTTCTGGTGCCCTGTTGTCGTTCGCAAGGGAAATTTTCGTAAATTTTGACGGTTTTTCGGGGTTCGTTGATAATACAATCGAAACAACAGACTCCGCGCTGACCATTGATGTTTATTTATGGGCGCAGGCGAGAGGAAAGCCAAATTAACGGGCTCGGCAAGCCTAGCCCGTTAATTTTTGGCTTTCCTCTCGCCCTTGCCCATAAATAAACATCAATGATCAGCGCATCGTCCGTTATTTCTATAATAAACAATTATGATGATGTTAAAAGTTGCTGTAAAAACCACAATACGGCAACAAATTTGAAAGACAAAAGTACACTGCTTAGCTGACCCAGGATATGGCAATTTAAAGCTTTGCTCGAAAAAGTCATTGGTGCTAGTAGGGAAAAGCTATAAATGTGTTGAATTCATAGACTATCACTGTCGTACATGGTTAAAAGCATACATTGGAAACACATAATAACAGGAAAATTAACTCAAAAAGTAGACTTTAATGTTCACTGCAGTTAACTTAAATAGAAAGAGCAAAACATCTTATATCTGCTGGTCTCATGACGAACACAAGAACAGAGATAAAAAATATGTCATCGTTCAACGTCGACAATAAAGAAGGAAATGTCCGCAGAGACCAACTTTTTTGAATCAATGACAATACAAAATAGATTTTCATTGACTTAAAAATATGAGACTCTATTTTATATAATTTCTATCAAATGCAGGGTAGGGTATGAGAGGAACAAAGAGAAAAAACTTTGACTACAAAAAAACAGTGTAATTTACATATTCAATCGTTCTTGAGAAAATTTCCAAATCATCGGTAAATTACTTAATAAAAAGCATCACATAATGATATTACAATAAACAAATTATGATGCTGTTAAAAGTTGCTGTAAAAACCACAGTACGGAAAGGATTTCGTAAGACATGTAGCTTCGTATGAAAAAAGTCAATGGTACTAGTAGGTAAATACTATGCATTATTCAAGTTCATAAACTGTCATTGTCGTACACGATTAAAAGGCAAACGTCGGAAACACATAGTAACGGGAAATTTGAAAAAAAAGCAAAACTTCAAAGTTCACTGCATTTAAATCTAATAGAAATGGCAAAAACATATGCTGGTCTCATGGCAAACACAAGTTTAGAGATAAAAATATGACATCGTTCAATGTCAACAATAAAGAAGGAAAGGCCACAGAACCCAATTTTTTCAATCATGACAATACAAAATCGATTTTCGTTTACTTAAAAATATGAGAATCTATTTAATATCTTTTCTACCAATGCAGGGTAGGGCATGAGAGGACCAATTTCGAGCAATAATACTCTATTGTGACTTTCATGTAACCAAGCGTCTCAGAATCGTGACATAATGGTATTTAAGAAAACAATTATGATGCTGTTAAAAGTTTCTGTAAAACCATAGTACGGAATAGGATTTCGTAAGTCTAAGGTACACTGTATAGCTGACCAAGGATATGGCAATTTGAAAATGAAAATAGAGTTCATGTAGTTTCGTGTGAAAAAGCCAGTGGTTCTAGTTGTAAATGCCATGAATAATTCGAATTCATAACTGTCATTGTCGTACATTATTAAAGTGTAAACGTTGGAAACACGTGATAACAGGAAAGTGACAAAAAACTAGACTTTCAAGTTTATTGCATTGGAATTTTATAGAAATAGCATAACAGCTTATTTCTGCTGGTCTCATTGCAGTTAAAAGTAAAGAATTAATAAAATGACATCGTTCAACGTCAACAATAAAGGAGGAAATGGCCTCGGAACACTGATGTTTGATTCATGACAATACAAAAGCGATTTTAATTTATCTTAAAATATGGCATTCAGATTAATATAATTCCAAACATTAATGGGCAGGGTATGAGTAACCAATTTCGAGCAATAACATTCTGGTGTGTCCTTACAACAACCCAGTGTCTAAGAAGTAGAACGAAATAGACAATTTGAGCTGAAGATGGCTTACAAATGCCAAATTATATACCAGTACAACCTTATTCATTAAACCTTTAAGTTCTTGTTTTCCATATTCAGTTGAGACATTATAGTTTTAGGAGCTCAAGCTTATAATTTGGTTAGACCAAGTTCCAATTTGCGATTGCCCATCTATACCTCTTTGTTTTATATAATTAGGCCAAAGTAATTAAATTCTTTGTTTTGCGTCCCCACCCGCTTAGGTTTTTAAGGTTTTCATGAAAAACACACACAGTGTATTAGAATAGGAAATTTTAGGACATAACCGCTTAGCTTTTCTGAACTAAAATTTTGTTACAATTTTTTATTTGCTGCAATCAAATTATATTGTGTTAATTTTCTTGTGTGTGTTTTTCAGCCGCTTAGACGTGTACCTTTTCCCATTTAGAGTGGACGCAAAACAAAGAATTTAATTACTTTGGCCTTATTCTCAGTCTCAAGCCCGCGATTCCCATATGCAATACTATTTATTCGATCTCAAGGACGCAGTCTTCGAAAATACTTTGCCCCTGTGTGCCGTCACGCTAGTGACAGACCGTGTTTGCATAATGTCAGCAATGTCTTGAAATTGCCAGAACCTATTGCCAGAACCTATCTCGGATGCACTTCCCGAGACGTAATCCGATCCTTTAAACCCCTTCAATAGAGAACGCACAGATGAAACCACAAGATGCACAGCATATCGGGGCCGGGAACAACGAATATTATGGAGTGGGCGTCTGCGTGGCTTATTTTAGCGCGCAAATTTCCGTTGTTCTCGATGATAGATGTGTATAATCTCTAATTATCACCACCCACAAGTATTGAGAGATATCAAGGAAAACTAACCCATTCAAAATTGATGTTCTTCATCGTGTAAGGTTCTGCAATACAAAAACTATGCTGTTTGCAGTTCGCAGTAAGTGCATTTTAAAGCTTACACGCAAAGTTATTTGGTCAGCTGCTGTGGTCTCCTTTTGTTGTTAAGCTAGTGCTGAATGTAACCAACACAGTTTGTCAGAGAAATATTCCTCATCAAAGATAACACGGAAAGTCCGTGGTAGTATATATTTCAAAAAGTGGAGATTCTAATGTTAATTATGGTAGCCATTGTTTACTCGAAGAATGTAGGGACATATATTTGAGGTAGGAAACTCAATTTAGGTTTGAATGATAAAATATTAATTTAATGGGGAGACCCATCTTCCTTGGGTGATTTTGGTCATTTTTTGTTTAATGGTAAATTTTGAATCCGTGTAATATGGCCTTTGAGCGGACGATAAGTTTGAAACCATAACATACTTGGAATTGTTAGATTTTAACAAAACTGAAAATTGTAGGCCAGTTCGCGTGCCGTCGTTTTTCTTATGTCGTAACGGTTTCTAGATTAGTCAAGACAATCTCAATAGTGTAAGTAGATGACGTTAATTTCATCCGTAGGATTGCGCATGCGCCAGTCTTCTTCCGAATTGCCAGCAGGAAGTATGTCGTGGCTACCGAAGGCAGCCGTCGATAGCGAAAGCATGGTCCACAGAAGCGAAATATCAAGCATACGACCGGGAATGAGAGGAGAGTTGAAATTGTGAGAGTTACATTTCACCTAAAACTGCAGTTTTCGTTGCGTTTAAAAAAAGTGTGAACTAGAACTAGTCGCAAGCGAGCAGGGTATAAATGCAGAACGCTACTCATTCAACACCAGACTGAGCTTCGCGAACAAATGCTGGTGGTACATCTTGCGCGCAATTGAGAAGCTACTCATTGTAGTTTATATTATTTTGACCTTGTTTTCCTATAACACGTAATCAATAAAAACTGTTCCCGTACAAAACAAACAACGGCTGAAAATTCAAATAGTACGTCTTTGTTTCACATGTTTGCCAAATAAAGTACAGCATTCAAGATTAATCGCAGTCGAAAACCAAAACGTATTCGATTCCAATAACGAGTGACGTGACTTAATGCCAAGTAAAGTCTGACACTCAAAACTGACCCTAACCAAATCAAACTTGGCCTACTGCCGAAAATCCTAAAATTACGTCTTTTTCTGATCACATTTTACATGTTTGTCTGCACCCACTCTGTACTATATGTAATTGCGACTGAAGATAAAAACGACTGATAACTCCGAAAATGTCCAGTGAAGTCTGGCATCTTAACCCACTCCCGCTTACGTACCTGCACGTCACCACAGGTTTTGTACCTTTTTATGGAAATGGTTGCGACGTCTTTTTGTTTCGACAGTTGGTCGAGCAACATTCCTCTCAGTAGAAATTAGAAATATGCTTACAGTTCAAACTTTTATAGCGAGAAAATGGCGCCGGTGTCTGCTCTGCCTGGTTTGGAAACGTATTGTATTTAAATTCTATGCGGGTAACGCACGTACAATTTTGCTACATTAAATTAGAATGCTGCCGTTAAACACAATGTCGACCTTGATATTGTTTTTTTAAATCTGCACCTGAGCTAATCCTAGAGTAGACATAGTTTGTCTCGACCTCATCAGCGGACTGTTCATGAAGTGAGTCGTAAGTCAATCTCGATTGAAAAGCATGCGATAATTCGCAGCGAAAATTTAAGTCGGTATAGTTATTTAATAATCGCGATTCAATTGTTATTGGGTAATTATACACTTATGCAATAAATTTAAAGAAAAATAGGAAAAAGACAGAACAATTTTCATAAACTTAAAAAAATTAAGCAGTCACGAACGTGCTCTTTTCGAATCAGCAACTGCTTTTTCGTGTGGATGAATTCAATTACGCTGAGAAACAGCGTACTGCTGAACGAATCTTTGCAATAAAAGTGATTTTGAGAAAACTATGCATGTTTTGTGCAGCACCACATTACAGCAGTCATGAACATTTTCAATGGAGGCCAAACTGAGATAAGCCTTCAATAACGACCTTATCAGGAGACACCTTTGGAAAACGACTTATAATCCCGGGAATATGGGGACGCAAGTCTTCCATGTCTATGCCATCAGAGTTGGTCACCTTAATCGATATCTGTCTTACATCAACTAATTCTACACTTCGAAATAAGTCATCAATGTCATAACTGTTTATGATTTCCTTAATGTCAATGTTTATATAAACATCAAGTAATACTCCGTCATCATCAACAGATTGAAGTGTCGATAAGCATCTATGCAAACCTGCTAAATCGAACTTGATGTCGTATATCAAGTAATTAGCTCTACAATGTCCAAATGTAGTGGTTATTCTTAGTTTACACTCTATTTCTGAATCTGGAAATTCATACGGATCAGGGAATATTATGTTACCGGATGAAAAAAATCCCTCGACGTCACTTTTTTTTGCGAAAAGCCAATCACAAAATGTCATGTCAATGGACTTTAATTGCTTGTTCCCGCTCAGATAGCGATGAACATTTTTCATGAAGTCTAACGTTCCAAGGGGTAGACCTTCTATGACAAGCTCACTGGCAGAGATCTTCGACAAACTGTCTGAAATAAAGTAATTGTAAAGACAAATGTCTTGCATGACATGAAGGTGCTCAGATTCGTAAAGGTGAAGAACTATCCTTCTGATATCAACCGATTTTAGCATTTGCAATACATCACACATGTCCTTTATGGCCAAATTATTGCTCGTGTCAATTTGCAAGCGGACATCTAGCAATACTCTATCATCACACAAAGATGTAAGCAATGAAAGACATTCGTGTAAATTAACCAAATCAAAATTCAAGTTCTTTGTCACATACCTAACTCTGCAATGTCCAACTACTGCAATGATTTCTAATTTACTATCAATATAATGATCCTCACTATATCTAACATATTCCTCACTATAATAATCGTAATCATAATCACAATCATAACCATAATCATCATAACCACCAGACATCATATCATAATCATCCAAATATGCGATATCACAATCATAAAAATTCAAAGATTCCTCATCACTATCCCCCAAAGATGTTTTATTATAATCATCCGCATGTTTATCATCATTATCCTCCGAAGATGTATCATCATCATCCTCCGAAGATGGATCATCATTATCCTCTGAAGATGTACCATCATCATCCTCCGAAGATGTATCATCATTATCCTCCGAAGATGTATCATCATTATCCACCGAAAATGACTCGTAATCCTCTGAAATGATCGCGTCATCACCAGGAAATGACATATCACCTTCTACATGCAACGAATATCTCTCAAGGAAACGAGAAGTAAACGAAACATCAACTGCCTTCAATCGCTTATTACTGTAGAGACAGCTATGAACGGTTTTCATGAACTCTAAAGTTCCAGGATGTAAGTGCTCTATGACAAGCTTATCAGCAGATATATTCGACAAACTGTTTAAAATACGGACAAAACGTGTATTAACACTTTTCATGTCGTAGCGATCACTATCGGACAATGTAATCAGTATGTTTCTGATATCGATCAACTGTAGCCTTTCAAATAAGTCGATTACATCATTTCCCTCCATGATGTCCTGAGGGTCGACATTTATCGTAATATCTAGTAATACTCTATCATTATCAACAGATGCAAGTTTTGTAAGGTATTTATGCAAACTGACAAAGTCAAAATTCATGTTTGCGTTATTGTAATGAGTTTTACAATCTCCACACTGTGCTTTTATTGTTAGCTCGTCTTGAAAAGTCCGTTCAAAAATCCTAACATCAACTGACTTCAATTGCTTATTACCACTAAAACGTTCATGTACATTTTTAATGAAATCTAAATTTCCAAGCGGTAATTGCATCACCAACTCATCAGCAGAAACCCATGACAAACTGTGTAAAACACAGGAAATACTTGCATAAACATCTTTACCGTAGCCATCAAAATGGACTATTTTAAAGAGTCTCGCTCTCATATCAGTCGACTTCAGTTTCGCAAATAAATCGGCTACATAATTTCTATCCTTGATGTCCTTATCGTGAATGTATATTTCAATATCTGACAATAGCCTTTCATTTTCAAGACACGCAAGTCGAGAAAGGCATTTATGCAAACCCACCAAATCGAAATTTGCATCGAATACCCTGTAACTGGTTTTACAGTTTGCAAACTGTGCTCTGATTTCCAGTTTTGGTGGCCAAGAATTGCCACTAGGGTCCGTAAAATTCACATCAACTGACTTCCATCGCTTCTTACTGGTTATACACTCATGGAAAGTTTCAATTAAGTCAAAATTTTCAAAAGGTAATTCTTTGATGACAAGCTTGTCTGCGGAGATCTTCGACAAACTCTCCAACATAGAGAACAGATGTCGATAACCATCTTTCATGCCGTAAAAAATAAACTCATTCATGTTTAATTTTAGTTGTCTAATATTAATGAATTCTAATCTGTCTAAAATGTACAGTGTTTCATGGACTGTGTTGCTATCGTTAATATTTATCTCAACATCTATCGGTACCCTTTCATGATCAACAGATGAAAGATTTGAAAGGAATCTATACATGCCAACCGTATCAAAATTTGTGCTCTTTATCTCACAGCAAATTTTACAATTTGAAAGATGTGTTGTAATTGCAATATCGTGGCGGTCAACGAGACGCCCTTGACCGTCACTACACAAAATATTAACCGATTTCAATCGTTTATAACTACTTAGACAATCGTGAACATTTTCGCTGATGTCCAAGTTTCCAAGATGTAAATTTACTTTCAGCCTATCAGAAGATAACTTTGACAAACTGTTCAAAATAAGGGGAACATGAGCATTATCATCTGTCATATCACAGACACCGTAACCTTTCAAGTTAACTTTTACTTTCCTGAAACTGATCGACTGTAGTCTTTCAAATAAACGGATTAAGTCGCCTCTGTTGCCACTGTCATAAAGGTAATGATTTATTGTTACATCTAGTAATACCGTTTCATTATCACCTTGTGGAAGTTTAAGAAGGTATTTACTCCAAGCCGCCAAATCAAAATTGTCGCTGTGCATGTCGTAATGAGTATTACAATTTACAAACTGTGCTCTGACTATCAGTCGGCAAAAACACGGACAATAATCACAATTTGTCACTTGAACTTGCTTCAAATGCTCACTACTATTTAGATAATTAAAGACATTTTCAATAAATGCTAAATTTTCAAGAGAACATCTCTTAATAACAAGCTTATCCGCAGAGACGTTTGACAGACTGTGAAAAATACAGGAAATACGTGCAAAAGTATCTTCCTCGTCGTATGATATATAAAAGGGTAGCTCGATGTTTATCTCTCTGAAAACGATCGACTCTAATCCTACAAATAAATCAATTATGTATTTTCCCTTCGTGATGTCCTCAATGTCAATTGTAACATCTAGAGATAATTTATCATTATCGACAGATGCAAGTTTCGAAAGATGTTCATGCAAAGCCACTAAATCAAATTTAAGGCTTTTCGAGACAATATAAGTTGTACACTTTCCAAACTGCGCTGTGATTGTCAGACTGCCATTTTCCTTAGATCTTCGGCTACATTTGTAAAACGACACATTACTAGATTTCAATCGCTCATTACTATAAAGACGATCAAGAACGTTTTTTACGAAAGGCAAACTTACAAGGGGTAATCCTTCCATTACAAGTTTATCAGCAGAGACCTGTGTCAGGTCTTTAGCAACAGTTGAAATCTGCTTATGGCTATTTTTATTTTTCGAATTTGATCTTATGTGCTCAAACTCACAATTTATAGAAGTAAATTTCCTTTCAAAAGATGCTCGTTTTGAAATCAGCTGAGTTAGACCCTTTACATCAGTATTCAGGCAGTCTATATCATAAAAAGTTTTAATGGGTCCAAAATTTGCTTTTATTTTAAGTCTTTGGCTTATTTGTGTTGTGAAAGGACGCAAAATAAAGTTAACAGTAGCCAATTTAAATATGTTAGCACTGCAAAGACCATAATGTACAATTTTTATCAATTCTAAATCTCCAAGCTGGAAGTCTTCATTAAAAAAAAAGTAATTGGTAGTTAATTTTGACAAACTTTGGAGAATGGATGCAAGATATTGACAACATTCAGTATCGAGTTTTCTATACGACGAAATACTCATTCTTATACAATTAGCTTTTAGGTATTTATTGGACACGTGGTAATGTTTGCCACTTTTATTATACGGATGAGAGCTATGATTGTAACCTTCCCCATTTATAGTAAATGTAACAGCACGGTACGATTTTGTGCCTCTTTTAAGTGCATCAAAAGAGCGTCGAGAAATGTCTAGAGTATCGGTATTTAATGCAGAAACTACAAAATCAACATAATCAGATCTTAAGTCGGAACATTGTAAAAGGGTTAAATTAACACTAAGTTTGTTAGCATTTGCATGGTCAATAATGCTGTCCAAGTCTACAGTGAAATTTTCTGGTAAGAACATCGCAGAGCTTTTAAACACATCCACTAATGTACAACAACTTTCGTACAAAATAGGTCTCAAATCAAATCCTATATCATGTCCGTTAAAACCCTTTTGCCTCCATGTGTCAAATATTACACCGACCTTGTCTCGTAGTTTACCACCTATGAATGCCAATAACCTGTCATAATTTCTATGCATTTCTTTGGTTACCATAGCAATGATATCCATAAACTCGGATCTATTTTTTGTTAAGAGATCCGCTACATATTTTGCTGCAAAATACTCTTGAAATATTGAATGAGAAAAGCCGTATCTTAGCGGATGTCCTGATATTTTTGTTAGTAGTCCTAACTTACTTAAGTGTTTGATTTTTGAAATACCTTCAAAGAAATACGTTTTTCTGTCATTATCAGGTTCAGTTAAATTCCTATACGACGTTTCACCCAAAAACAACAAAGCTTGTTCAATTTCCTTGTCATCTTGTTCTTTAAACTCAATATTTTCTTTATAGCTTTTTACAGTGTAATTAACAATTTCTTCATAGATTTCCGTAATTGTGTTGGGCAGTGTTTTTTCATATATCCATATGTTACATAACATCAAAGTATTCAGGGGACTTTTCATGAAATCGAACAAAGCGCTTTTGTGACTGGACTTCTCAACTTCTTTAAGAAAGTCTAAGGCGTTTGCCTTTCTGTAAAGCTCCCCTGATGAATTCATTGCTTCCATGTGCTTCACAACAAATGACTTTGCTTTCTTGCTATCAAATCCTTTAATCAATAATTGTATGTTGTACATTTGCTTTGAGTTCGTATCCCTAATTTTACGAGAAGTCACAATTACTGGGCAACAAGGGAGAAGACGTCCGTTTAATCGAACCATTTTCGTTAAATATGCAGGGTGGTCTTTCAATGAAACTTCATCTAGCCCATCGAAGATAAAACAGACTTTTGATTGATTTTTTTGAATAAATTTCCACAGTTCATCTCTTTCGCGTTCTTCCCCATCACCCAGTCCGAAATGTTCGAAAATTACATCTTTCATATCTTCAGATTTATATTCTAACAACGTCGTCAACTCGAAACCAAAAATTAACTTAAAACAATTTAAATATTCTGCATAGCCATTTGCCCAATCACAGGCCAACTTTTTACAAAATGTTGATTTGCCATACCCTGGATCGCCCTCAACCAGCACTCTCGGTCCCTTTTCCTTGCCTTTGGATGAAAAGATTTCTCTTCTTGGAAAGTCTCTCTGCTCGCCCTGCTTAGTTAGCAGTTCCAACTGAGTGTACACATTTTCAAGCTTCAGTCTGTGTGCCCCGTCCCACCATGGAAATGGAAGAATTTCGGATGAGTTTCTGTAATGATTCTTCAACATCTCCTCACACCTCGACACAACGTCTGTAACATAAAAATACGAGCGACAGACATAGAAGGGTTATGACCGTGAAAATTAAACGATAAAGTCATAGGTTGAAAAAACATAGGATGTTGCCAATCCACTCGAAGGTAATTCCTTTAAAATTTTTGAAACACGCGAGTACAGAGATTTTTCATAATCTTGGAAGTATGATGTCTTTGGCATCCTTCAACAACTCGTAATGCCAAAAATATCATACATCCTAAGTACGCAGTCTCTTTCTATCATTCTGAAACACATCTTTCCCTCCGTCCTTAGCAACTTTCCGGAAGCTTTGGAACTATTCAGCTCTGATTGCGCGATCAAAAAGTGCGTTCCCAGAGAGGTCCCCGCAAGGTCTTAAACGGGGCCCCTAGAGTTGACTTAGCCTCAGCATGGAGGTAGGCCTCCATGGCCTCAGTAAGAGCTGGCGCCTCCTCTTCTCTGCAGGATAGTACACAGAAGTATCAATATTGACAGAAATTCGTATCGGTACTAGCATACTGTATTCAATTGTTACAGCCTATTGTACTTTAAGGGCTGGTTACCTTCCTGGTAGGTAGTAAGTATGTCAGGAACTGACCACCATATCCACTTTCACCCTCATTTCTGCCAAGGTATAGTTTGAAAATAATTAACATTCTCGTACTAGAAGCTTTTGCCAATGCTATGGTAAGTCGGTACATTTCCTTTACGGATTTATATTCCATCTGTATATTTGTGAGTCTGTAGACAGTTAGCCGGTGCAGGCCTTTGACAGGTCTGAACACATAAGCAATTTCTCTACTGACGGTAGCGTAATTTTCCACCCCGTATGACTGCCAAGTGCACAAGGATATTACCGTTCCATAAATTGTTATTAGTAGGTGCTGCAAGCAGATGACGTACTTGTTTTCATTTGCGTGAAACAGAAATTACAGTTATCGCGTGGGATATCTGGGGTGCATCTTGGGTGTCACTTTGTAGTTTCTGCATATTTTCTGCAAAGATGTATAATAGTGGCATATCATTTCTATCCTGCTTGTGCACGAAACGGTCTCTGTAGCATTAAATTATGTTGTAATAACAGAGATCAAGGAGTACAATCTTCTCCAATGTTAGTACCATATGACTCAAGATATATTTTTTGCCACATTTTCAATGACTCATATTCTCTGAGTCAAAATGCAGGTCAAAATAATAATGCAAAAGAAAGAAGCCTCTTTCTTGTTTGGGGGAGGCACATGTACATTTGTAAAGCGTTTTCCCTGGTTGCAGTGTATTCTCAGTGAAAATCGTACACCATTTTCCTATGATACATATATAGGCACAAAAATGGAGAGAGAAAATATTGCCCCGCAATATTGACAAACAATTTCAACAGAATATGGCACAAAATTTAGCTTTGTGTGCAACGAAATATGTAACATGGGCTTCGTTTATCGGATAGGCTCTCGTAGAAAATTAAGATTAATAGGGCAACGAGAAGAGTTTCTTAAACAGTATGCTGACACATATATGATACGAAAAAATGTCGTGAGGTTCAGGGATGATGAATACCTTTTACCAACTTTCAGATTTTTATTTTTTTCTAAATTGAAGAAGTCCCAAACCCCCATATACTTTCTGAAAGCCCTAATATAGAGGTATCCGACCAACTACAGTACATGGTAATTATTTGCATAAGAGTCACGTGACAAGCGTTTTGCTGAATCTTCCAAAAAACGGTTTCCCCCTTTCACGAGCACGCTGCAAGCTTTCCGGTTGAAATTTGTTCATTGACAAGCCTCGAATATATCCTTCAAATCCGTGTCTGCGATTTTTTCTCGGCGGCCCCATTCAAATTATATGGCGTGAAAATTGCAATGCCTTGAAAAACACCTTAGTCTAACACCTTCAAGAGCGCATAACAAATAAAACAAAAGCATACAAAGGAAATCCCAGACACGGATTTTGAGTTCATTATGTTTCCAATGGAGAGTGTGAATTTCAAGCAGCTAGTGTTTGTGAGTGCGAATTGACGAGGTGCCAAATAGGGCTACCTCATTCACACATTAAATTCGAGAAAAAACGCAAAAAAAACTGTTTTGCTACTTCGAAATCACGGCGTTTGATAATTAAACGTGCATTAAGGTAAAGGGCGACGAATTCGGACGCGCACACGCTTTAGAACATTTCTGCGCAGATTTAACTCCAGCCTGCCGCAAATGGGTTATTTTGTAGCGCATGTATTTAACATTAGCTGTCATTGTTAACATTGCGCTTTTACCTAATTTTTTGACCAAGTCTCTTAGAAATACATGTGACCTTTAACCTTGTTATATTTTGACCCCCTAGGAAGCTGGGTTTTATTCAATATGAGCACAAAATTAACATTTCTCTCCCATTTACATGGCGCATATTACCCATTCACCTGGAGATATTGTAAAAAGTAGCGTGGTGACACCCTTTTCTTAAAAGTGTAAACTAAATGGTATTATGTCAGGATTTTATTCGCCAATTTGGTCAAAATGACACCATTCAAAACGACAGGAGAAAAGTTCGAAAATTATGTAGTGATATAATTTCGATATCGTCATTTTGTAATCGATACTTAGGCCTATGTTAAAATTTCTTTACAAACATCATGAAAACTATACATTCGATAGATATGGATCTTATTTCTTGGTATTTATTAAAATTAACTCATTGCTAAGCGTTTTATAATTGCTTTCTTTAGTTTAAGTGAATTATATCATTTTTATTTATTTCTAACGACGCCATTTTAACGAGCATGGTGACCCCCATTTTTTATTTCATTTTTGCACTTGCACAACTTCCAAGAATATATGTGCAAAGTTTCAAGAAAATGACACCACAACCTAATTTTGACGTAATTCGTAGTACTTCACCTTAACCTAAACGCGGCCATATTTTGTTACCTAGTGATAGTGTTGACCGGGAATGACAGTTGTTCAAAGAAAAAGTTCGAGGAAAATAAAATAAATCGCGGAAAACCGCCAATTTTGGAGCCTTTCTTTTCGGCAAGTCGCTACAGCAAATGGCTTCAGTGGGCGAAAACAATGACGTCTGCAGTCATTTCTGATATCGGGCGTGTCCTAAATTCATATCTAAATAAGCTTGCTGCGTTCCCTAGATAAACACTGCAACGCGACAAGTTGTAACTATCGGACTAATTGTTTATTGTTCACAAGTTGTGAGAAGTAATCTAATAAATGACGAAAAAGACGCCTAGCATCGCAAAGCGACGAGGTCAACCTCCTCTCACAATCATAGCTTACATGTATCATTAGAGTTTACATACGAAGTTTGGTGGGTACCGACTAACGTATCCGTATTTTGACGACTAGCGGCAACTTTATCGTGCCCTCCATGCTTCAACCATGGAGGTAGCAACCTCCATGCTTCAACAAACGGCTCTTTATAAATCTCCATTTACATGTATATTTAAGTTATGTAGCGATAACTGTCTCAGCCATAATTTCCAGGCTGTAGACTGGCCAAAAATGTGTCTCACGAGCGGTGTCATTTATTCATACATATAAATCTCTACGCCCGTTCACATCAAAGGAAAGCTTGTGACCCACTTTTTGAAGGGTCACATCTCCGAACCACTTTGTAGCAAATAGTCTGAACTTATCGGTGCCGTTAAAAAAAGTGCTGATAATTACACTCCGATTTTCTTGCTTTGTAAGTGTGTGCTGAGCACGGATGTCCCAACCCAACCAAAAACCACCGCCACGTTCGAAATGATCGATTTGGTATTTATCATCCTTATATGACATTCAATGAGAGGGAAAATTTTAATGCAGGCACATGTTATTGGAATAAACGCCGTGCAGAATTCATCACAAGTATTGTAAGGGGATGCTACACGTGAAGCGCCTACAGACAAGCTCATCAAAAGGGATGCAGGCCTAATGCACGACAGTTTAATCGAACCTAGACAAGATACTGGTGGAAATTGGGCTCGAGGTAACTGACGCAATCGAGAGTAAAACCGGAAAATGGAAAGAGCTGAGTCGACAAGAGAGTCCTCAATGATGAACTGTATAGTTGTAAATAAGACTCTCAGCGAACTATATCATAAGTGCGATAAGATATTAAGTCCAGGGAAGGATGGTGCAGAACCCAAACTCTCGCCCACACTGCAGACAAAGTTAGCAAAGATTGGCAACCAAATGAATACAAGCATAGAGAGCGGAAATGGAATGAAAGCTTGCACACACCAAGTCATTACGGGAGGTCATTTCACATCAAGATATGACACTATTAAAGAGAAACTTCGTGAACAGTTTAGCCAGTGGGAAGTGACACTAGGTGCACTAACAATAGCCCTATGGGTATAAGTGTCAGCAATAGCTGTTGATCTAAAGGGGGCAGGTCAGGCTGGAGGAGCCCCTTGTTTTGATTCACCAAATAGGGACTACAGAGTACAATGTAGTCAAGGATGCTGTCAGTGAGAAAATCAGGTCCATGATTATAAGTGCTCACCGCTAAGTTAGCAGAAGCAATCCCATGATATATTGGATAATACGGCTAGTTTTCAATCGGGTTCGAACCCTCAACATACGGCATCAGTCGCATAGTGGAGAGGCAACAGAGAGAAGCGCACGGCTAAATCCCCACTCTGAAAAGAGTGGTTCAATAGTCGGCTAAGTTGTTACATTTTTCTGACTGAGACCGTTCCACACATTGTAGAGTTCGTGAAGCACTCACGCACGCACGCTGACTATCACACAACGCACACACAAACTTTATCAAAGCTAAGCAACGAATACATCGCTTTAACTGGGCGAACGATAGCCTCGGGGACAATTCTGTCCACCACCAGAGCTATCAACCCAGGTTAGAAAATACGGCTAGTTTTCAATCGGGTTCGAACCCACAACATACGGCGATCAGTCGCGGAATCATTGTATGTTTCATATTGAAAACTGCTGTTTCAGAAAAATGAAAGAGTGGCTTTCGACCTTGTGTCCATGGGCAAACGAAATTACTGAGATATATGACAGAACCCGATGCAAGCGTTCTTTTGGAATCACTCCAGATCTGGGCCAATTTTTGAGGGGGATTCTTTTGGCATATTTATGTTGTATAAAGGAGTGAAAGGAAATACTAGATATAAACATTTCACTGTCCATCATGGCAATCCACAAAGCTTCATATATTATTGAGACAGAGTTAGCCAACTTGCCTGCCGTTACTTCGAACGTCCTTTGTGTGGCAAGAAACAACATTATAGGAGAATGACAAAAGCTAATGTGCAAAATTATTAGAAATCCAGCGTGCTTGATTGAGATGGTTTCCTTTCTTGTACCATAGTCCAGTCAAAGTAAGGAAAAACGTAGCGAAACCTCCAAAAATTGCAAACCAAATAACGCATGCGGGTTTGTGCTTGGGGGATACGGCCTAGTAACATATAAAAGTATACACAAATTTAAAGAAATGAAAATCGAATTTATGAGTAAAAGGTTGACGTTTTGCTATGAACACAGATTTCTTTGCCGTTTATGCCTAGTATTATGGTCTATATAATTGTAGAACCAACGTGGAAATAGTATTATGCAAAACATTTAGTTTTCAAGTCATTTTAAAATTTTGTGTCAATTGAATCATGAATTGTTACTATAGCAACCAGCCTTTCACATGAAATTTACTGTGGAAATGAATAAAAACGTCTGAAAATCAGTACCATAACTATGTATGGTTTGTACTCGGTTAATATATTGTGACATTTGTTTCATGTCATTATTATTCATGAGCTGTCATTACTTGTCATGAGGGTATGTATATCTGTCTTGGCCCACGTGGGTATTAGTCAGTCTCTAGGTAAGTATCACTCTATGTACGTAGCCTAGTGTATAGTGAAATAAAGTAGCATCTCAGATTGTAGTACTCGCTGCCTCAAGTCTTCCTTACACCTCCTTAACATTTTAATGCAAGCTTTAACGGCCCCGACACACTACCACGTAACCGACAATACCATCATAACCTCGGTTATCACATTGGCGCGATTCTGATTCACATTCGTAAGACGGACTTTGAAGAAATGAGGTGTAACAAGCCTTTAACGCATGAATACTTAAATAACTTTGTGAGCCGTGTATGACACACACTCGAAACTTTAACAGACAACTGTGTTCTACTAGAAGCTGAGAGACTCTGAACGAACACTTCTGGTGGCTGTTGTAACCTGACATTTTGACAAGCAGCAAGTTAAATCCCTGCCAAAAGAAAACTGGAAAACTTTGGGAAATTTTATCTGCAGTGGAGGAGATTGTTGTCCTGTGTGTGTGTTGGCGTGTCCCAGCATAGCAGAGTCCGCGGTCCACTGAGATACAGTTTTAGCAGAACTGAATTTGCTGATCAACTTAATATTAGTTCAGACGATGCCGTGTGTATGGAGCTAATAAACCAAACACAGGAAGTTTGACTGTCAGCACTGTCCATGAGCAGACTTCACGCCGATAAAAGACAAACATCGCCGATAGAAGACCAGTTGACAGTCAACGGTGGACAATTAAGAAGATAAAAGAACTTTTGTGTGAAGTGAACTTAATTTAACTTTGCTATGGACACTGTTTTTATGAAGCAACCCGACTTGCTTTAACACAAAAGTTTCTGTACTGCGGCATTTTGTAATATGACGCATTTTGTAACAACTTACGCAAAATGTAATGAGGGTATCAGCATTTTGTAATAAAATGGTATACGCATTTTGTAATAAGGGTATCAGCATTTTGTAATAAAATATTGTTTACGCGATTTGTAATAAGGGTATCAGCGTTTTGTAATAAAACGCGTTCTGTAACATTAGTTAACGCATTTTGTAATAATAATAAACATCCACTGATATCGTAAGTATTTCAAATGCTTTGCGGTTTCTGAATACGTAAAAATGTAATAGCATATAATGATGTCGAGATAATATTTCACTACCAGTGCTAGGTTATCATAATAATGCCAGATAAGAGGGTCTGAGTTCAACTGATTCCCAGTGTTAGTCCAACAATTATCGTCCACTGGCGTTGGTTTCCTTATTTCAAGAGTCAATTCAACTGTCAACACTGTTACGAACGGTTAAGAACAAGTGATCACGTACTTCTATCAAATCAACCTCAGCAGGCGTTGTTGGGATAAATATTAATTAAGTCGATGGGGACGAAAACGAGGCTGTACTACGGAACAGAGCTGTCGTTTCGTTCTGATATTTATCAACATTTTCCCAGATACCAGAAGCACTTTATCGACTAATTTCACCGAAAATAACCAACTAAGTGGTGTGTTACTTGATTGCTGAAGTGTTTTTCGTGAAAAATTCGTCAGAAGGAAAAAATTCTGCGGTGAAGTTTAGTTGGTGCAACTTCGTCCTTTAGGAGCGGCAGCATCGACAGAGACAATGGCCACTAGCCAGAGTTATGTAACTTAGGTTTTTGCAGAGGTGTTGAGTAATGGGTCGGGTAGCATTGAAGACAATGGAGACAAGGTGAAACCGGTTTTTCTGAAGCACAACGTGTTCTCCAGAGGTGATCCAAATGTAATGCATCTATCGGACCAGAGTTACTGAAAGCCATGGCAGAGGCGATCGACCCGAATGGTATTACTGGGATACAGCGCATTCGAGGTCTGTGGAGGCTATATGTAAGTGACAATGCAGACAGAATTATTCTTTTGACAGGTGGTATAAATATGCGCGGCAGAAAAGTCACGCTGCACGATGAAAATCCCTTTCTAACATCGAAGAGGGAAACATCAGATCGAATTATCGTGAGAAACTTACCACTGTCAGTCGATGATTCCGTCATACAACAGAAATTTGATGAACTTGGAATGAAAGTTAAAGCGATAATAAGAGCTAAATGGAGAATAGATGGGAGGCTTACAAGTATTGATAATGGAGATCGCTTTGTGTTTGTCGAGAAGCTCAAACAGCCTATACCATCAGACTGGCAAATCAGAATGGGTTCCTTTTTGGTAAATCTGTTGTATAGAGAAAGGCAAGAGCCTAAGCCCACGGGTGAAACGGGCACAACCGCAGAACCTTACTGCTACAACTGCTTGAAAAGCGGACATCGAAAATCAGAATGTCGTAGCTCCATTGTGTGCAGGCTATGTAAAGAAAGTGGGCATATAAGAGCGCAATGTCCAACCCAGTCACCCGTCATGCAGCAAGCGGAGTAGGGTGCGGGATTGCTGGATAGCTGAATAACCCCCTAAATAGCTAGGTAGCTAATAGCTACGTTAGCCATAGGAATAGCTTTTATTTAGCTGTTTGTGGCTATTTAAGCTATTATTAATTTCCACAGGACACTTTTAGCAGCTAATAAACGTAGTAGGTAGCTATTCAGCTAAAAATAATTGATTATTGTAGGGCTGCTTATAGAGCTATTCAAGCTATTAGCCGTTTTTAGCCGCTAATAGCCACTCTTAGCTAACTATTAGCTGGCTACCAGCTACAAACTCCTGATGCCGAAATGGGCTGGCTATTGAGCTATTCAAGCTATTAGCCGTTTTTTAGCCGCTAAAAGCCACTCTTAGCTAGCTATTAGCTGGCTACCAGCTAACAACTCCCGAGGTCGGAATGACTGGCTCCCTAGGTCGGAATGGGCTGGCTATTGAGCTATTCAAGCTAATAGCCGTTTTTAGCCGCTATTAGCTGTTATTAGCCAGCTATTAGCTGGCTACCAGCTAAGCAGTGGACACGTCTGGAAAAGCCTGACAACTACTTATTACAAAGGAAGTTACGAGCGTGACTTTCACTTAGGTGTACAAAGAATTAGACATCTCAAATATACTGAATAAATATTGTAGAACCTCCATGGTAGAACCAAGAAAGTAGTATTGAGTTCTTTATTGAAGATGTTTTCTATCATACAAGTGTAAGTTTCTACTAACCACGGCACATGGCATTTTTTCTGAATTGAGAGCTACAGGAATCACAAATTGTACGTATTGAGGATTTTATTCACGGGCATGAAAAATTTTGTCGTAAAACGAAATGATCGTGGAATCTTGCGATTTATAGAACCAAGAAAATATATTAAGTCACATGGCTGGTTGAGCGGTAGAGTAGTTATGGTCAGTTAGTCTCTGTTTGAAAAGTTTTTATGTGATTGCTTGTGTCTGGAAAAGTTTCATGTGATTAATTGTACCGACATTCACGCAGAGGCTAATCAAATACCTGTGACGGGTTTTGCATTGTCTTTTGTTCAAAGACTTATTAAATATGCATGTCAGTTTGCAGCTGAACACAAAAATTGTTTGTAGAAGACTTCCCACAACTGACAAGTACTTACATAGGAAGATACACAAGCGTTTGGATGATAAGCTGTTGTTTTGGCTTGGCCTCTGTATTAAATGAAAGATGCGCGAGAATATGGTTAGAACCAAGAAAGTAATATCAAATGTTCGGTTACTTCAGAAATACCTAATTGCATTGTGCATTTCTTGTCGAGCGGGGCTCTACGGAGGAAATGGTGAACGTGGTAATTGTTTAGTTCATAAGCGAAGGGTAGAATCACGTAAAAAGATCAAGCTGTACATGAGAATTGGTAATGTTTATGCCCGCTTTACAGGTTTTAACAGATACTAATCCCGGCGACAAACATGAATCACTGATTACACAGGTTCTAAATCAGACAAAGAACTGCGACCAGTAAGTTCATGTGAAAAAGCGGAAGCGCAGTTGCGAGATCACTAAGATCGGCAGTGGGAATAATTGGTGTAAATAAGAAAGATATCGACAAACAGGTGCTGCATTGCAAGAGTAATCGCACCGTAAGACATTGGTAGACTTCTCGAGTTTAAAAGTTCGGAAGCAAATGTTGAAAATGTAATAAAAAGTCAGAAAATACACGTACGAATTGTATGTCACCTCACTCGGCGTGTTAATGATGAGAGTATCAGTTTCCAGGCAAGGCAATAATTAATACAGGAAAAACATGACAGTGATTTTGCATGAATATGATTGATGAGAAAATAGCTGATAGCTAGCTAATAGCCAGCTAACATTGGCTAATAGCGGCTAAAAACGGCTATTAGCTTGAATAGCTGAAGAGCCAAGGATTTTGGTATCATAGCAGAATAGCTGAATAGCTGCTCAACAACCCCGAAGCAGCTATTAAGTTTCCGTCATTAGGTCCCAAACATAATAGCTGAATAGCCGCTAATTATCCCTTGAGTCATTGCTGTAAACTCTCTTAGCTAAATAGCTGCTAAATATGTCAAAGCTGGCTATTTTGGCTATCCAGCAATCCCGCACCTTTATGAGCAAGCGGGTAGATACTCGACTGAGGAAACAACTGGAACGAAAGCCGAAGAAGAGGAGGCTGCAAGGGTACAGATTGCAGATGACAGGAGTATAGATAAGGAAAATAAGGCAAAAAAGAGCAGTCCATACAGCCGAAAATTACAGCTTTTGTCGGCGGACCACAGGCGACGAGCAAGACACCAATCACAGACACTGCAAGTGACTCTAAGCGTAAACACATGAGTACATCGACAGAACTTTCGACTTCTACCCAGCTGTCGGATGAAGATGTGTTAGATTCGGACAATGAAAGTTCAGCATCAACAATTCGCGCTAAAGACAGTCGTCGTGATTCTCAAAGAACACGGAAAGAAACAAAGAAACGGAAGAAAACTAAACGTAGGCGATAAGTAGTAAATTTATTAAATGTAGTTTTTTTTTTCTCCTATAATGGGCTTAAATAGCATACACTTCTTGTCGTTGAACTGCAGGGGTCTAAGGGGACCAGAGAAAAGACAACAAATATTTCGATGGTTTAGAGATCAACAACCACAAGTGTTACTTTTACAAGAAACTTACTGGGACGAACAGATTTAGCATCAAATCGAAAAAGAATGGAAAGGATAAATGTTTCACTCATTTGGTACAAATCACAGTAAAGGGGTGTCGATAATTGTAGATGATAAATTAGATTGTGAGATAAAGTGTACAAAAAGAGATCAATATGGTAGAAAAGTACTTTTATCTCTTGAAATCAATGGTGAAGTATTTACCATAGTAAATATCTACGCACCAAATCAAGCTAAAGAGAGGGAGTGCTTTTTCACTTCATTGATTAGTTGGATCCAAAAACATGGAAACATCGATGATTATGTTGTCATTGGAGGCGACTTTAATACTGTGTTAGATCCTCAGTCTGATTCAGTTGGCACCAAATGTCATACAGCTAAATCAAAGAAACTCTGTAAAGTGTTGAAATCATTCAATTTATGTGATGTCTGGCGAGAGTTAAATCCTGGAAAATGTCAGTTTACGTGGAGGCAAGTGAAATACGGTCTTGCCAGTCGACTTGATTATTGGTTACTGGCCAAAGAATTAATTTCCAATGTTAATTCAGTGGATATTCGTCCGGCCATTAGAACAGACCATAATGCCATTTCCTTAAAAATTAGTTTGCGAAAAAGTATTAATGGTCCAGGGTATTGGAAACTCAATACGAGTTTTCTCAAAAAAGAAAATTACAAAAAAATAATGTCAGATTATAACACAAACGATAGTAGGCCTAAATGATAAAAAGTTATGTGACAAGAGAAATCTATTAGACCTGATAAAGATGGAAGTTAGACAAGCAAGTATTAGATATGGAAGGGAAAGAGAAAAAAATAGAAAAAAGAGGCAAACAATAATACAAGAAGAGCTAAAGGAAATTGAAGATAAATTACTCAGAGATAACAGTCCAAGGGATGAATTATTAAAATCATATGAAGACAAAAAGACGGAATTAACTCAGGTATATGTAAATCAACTGCGAGGGATTCAAATTAGATCTAGAGTGAAGTGGTATGAGGAAGGAGAAAGAAACAGTCGCTACTTTTTGAGTTTGGAAAAGAAAAGATCTAGAGAAAAACATATAAGTAAATTGATAATAAATGACAAAGTTATTACGAAAATAGACGAGATATTGGCTGCAGAAAAGTCATTTTATTTTTTATCAAAAGGTGTTGACAATAACACAGTAAGACATTACATCAATGATATTAAAATAGAGTCTAACATCAAGAAAAGTGAAGCTTTATTGTGTGATGGAAGAATAACTGAAGGGGAATGTCTAATAGCCATGTCTAATATGAAGAACAATAAAACACCAGGACCGGATGGAATTCCAATAGAATTCTATAGGGTCTTTTGGAATATTCTAAGTGCGACAGTTGAAGATGCATTCAATGAAGGTTATAATAAGGGTATGCTAGCCAGTTCTCAGGGTAATGGTATTATAACATTAATACACAAAAAAGATTCTAGGCTTAATCTAAAACATTGGAGGCCCATTTCTCTACTCAATCATGATTATAAAATTTTATCATGCGCTTTAGCTAATAGATTAAAAAAGGTGTTACCTAGGTTGATTAATCCTGACCAAGTTGGTTATATTAAAGGACGTTTTAGTGGTCAAAACGTCAGGCTTATTCAAGACGTCATTGACTTCTCTGAAAAGCAAAAAAAAAGGAGGAGCTATTTTGTTTCTAGACTTCTGCAAAGCTTTTGACACCGTAGAACACAATTTTGTTTCTAGCACTAGAAAAATTCGGATTGGGGCAATCCTTCATTCATTGGATTAAGACGATTTATTTTCACTGCAACAGCTGTATCATAAATAATGGCTGGATATCGCCACCTTTAAAAGGCATCAGACAGGGATGTCCTCTTTCAGCATTACTATTTTTAATAGTAGCAGAAATTCTTGCGCATTCGATTAGGAATGATAGTGAAATAGGTTTCAAAGTAAAAGATAGAACAATAAAAATCACACAATTGGCTGACGATATGCAGGTTTACATAAGCAAAGAAAGGTCTCTCATGCGATTGCAGAACCTGATTGATGGGTATGGGAAGTACTCTGGCTTAAAATTAAATAGAGATAAAACAGAAGGTATGAAATTGGGAACATGGAATAGAAAACAAGAAATGATCTTGGTCTGATTCCGTGGCCGACAAAACCGATCAAAGCACTGAGTGTATACTTCGGGCATAGTAAAGAAGAAGTACGAAAATTAAATTGGGACAAAAAAATTGAAAATATTGAAATTCTTTTGAACTCATGGAAAAAAAGATTTTTGTCAATTTTTGGGAAGATCACAGTTATCAAATGTCTAGCCATGTCGAAAGTAACATAATTGTCATCTATGATTGACACACCAAATGATGTATTAAAAAAATTAAGCTGTATGTTTCAAAATTTTCTATGGGGAGGGAAAAAGGGAAAGATTAAGAAAGATATTGTTATTAACAAATTTGAAAATGGGGGAATTCAAATGGTTTATGTTAAAGTAATGGTAAAAGCACTTAAATGTAGATGGGTAGAACTGCTCAGGATAGCAGCTGTGATTCTTGGAAAACCGTGGTTGACTACTATTTCAACGAATTTGGGGGCATTTAAAACATTTTTTCTTACAATCTACACAAAAGAAATCTGATGTACATAACGAAAAGCATTCCAAAATTCTACAGAGATTTACTAACCAGCTGACACGAAATTACTCGGAACAATGACAAGGTCAAAGTGTCGCCAAATAGCATTGGCGAGCAAATAATTCGGGAAAATCGCCATATAACATGTAATAATAGAGCCTTGTTCTTTCCTGAATGGATTGATAGTGATATTCTGTATGTTTCAGATTTGTTTCAAAATGGTAAATTTATTAAGCAAAGTTATTTACTAGAAAAATTAAAAAACAAGAGAAAGTGGATAATGCAGTACGTAACACTGAAAAACTCCATACCATATGAATGGAAGAGGTGTATGATGTTGGCAAAGAATTATCTCTGTGTTTATCGGGTTAAGGACCAACAATGATGAAAGACTATATGGGAAGATATAAAGATATAAGTTTGTTCTCATGTAAAGATTTTTACTGGAATTTTGTTCGTAAAGTAGCAGTAAAATCGTATGTGCCGACGATTTGGGCAAATAGGTGCGAGATTGCTGGCATAAACTGGTCTTCAATAATGACGTTAAAAGTAAAAAAACATGCTAGTTAAAAAAATTGCCCAATTTAATTATTTCCTGTTATATGACAGAATTCCACATGGATTAAATCTCTGGAAATGGAGGAAAGTGGAGCATCCAGAATGTAAAACATGCAAGTGTATTGAGGACTGTTCACACTTTCTGTTTTATTGTCCTGTTATAAGACAGTTTTGGAGAAAGTTGAATGACTTGATTAACAGAATATATCATACCAATATAAAGTTGATGTGGAAGCATGTTATTGTGGATACATGCTGGAATGAGACAGACTTGAACTACTTAATTCAATAGTAATTGTGGCATCATTTTGTGCTTACAAAGCAAGAATTATAAATGAAAGTAATGTATGGAGATTGTTAATTGAAGAATTAACTTGTATTCAAGCTATAAAGAATAACATGAAAATTGAAGATTTTTTAAGCGCTATTTGAGGAAAACACATAATGCAATGATTAGGAGTTGCCTGAAGCATCAAAGGTAATATGAAGCTTTTTTCATTTTGATACTGTCATGTAAGAATGAGAACACCAGAGATTTTCAACATATTCTTACTGTTAGTCTAAGTCGAAGATAATAAGTGGTCTTTGATCTTTTTCATTCACTAGAAACGAGAGAAGTGAATGCCATACCGAAGAATTTTGACTTTTTCTGATAATTTATATGCATTGTATTCAGCATTTCTAATTGATGCTGTAACTTCAAACTAGTATTGGAAAATTTTGCAGATTTGAATAAACTCTACTTAAAAGAAAAAAAAGTAGTTTTTAAAGGAAAAAAATAATTAAGTCAGTTTTACTTTTTGTGAAACCAAATGTCAGGTAGCTGGAGCTACATTAAGGTAACGACTCTGCTCTTTCCCTGAAACATTTTTTCAACCCATATTGCCCAGTCAAGACAACAAGGTTACATCTAAGTGTGTTTTTACTTTCAAATACGTGTAGCTGAAAGTTATTCCTATATGTATCTTTACTTGTAAACCGGAAATGGATCGCTTCTGGGCAAATAAATCCACATGTCAGTATGACGTGTAAATTGATATAGATATATTCAGTCACATTTACCTTTTCAGACTCTTTATTTCATTCAAGACATCAACTTACGTAGGAAAACAAGGTCAAACTGTCTTCCCCTATTAGCTGTCGATCAAGATTGGCAACTCTCTACAGATTTACGTTTTATAAAACTGATCGAGTATACGTGATTGCTCATAGCACTGTTCTAGCTCTGCGCAGTTTATCACAAGACGTTTCGTACACATTTTCTATAAAGGGCAACTGAATATTTTAGACAAAATTACCACGCACAGCCGGGTACATTCTTTGAATTTATATTGCACGTCAAAATAGAGGCCGAGATGCACCTTTGTGACAGGAAACTGCTTTCTCATTGATCATGCTCTTCATAATCGGACTACCGCTAACTGAAGACATACTCTCACTTGTAACATTTTCACATATATGAAGCGCGATGTCATGACATTTTGTTAGAAAATTTAATTTGACATAAAACGGCCGATTTAAGTGGAAAATAAACGTACGAAAGGTTGCAGTATTCTAAGCAACTTCTATATGTATGATTTGTGTTTCTCTAAAGTTGATTGTCGATAATTTACGGTAATGAGAGGAGAGGCGCACGTTAATATGTCAATGTTGACAGCTGATATTCATCAAAATATACTGAAATAATCACTGACGTGAAGCAGCCAATTAAAATACTGAATGATAATTTATTTCAATCATCTCATAGACAAGGACAAATAAAGCTCTATCGACAGACCTGCCACTTTTCCTTGGATATAAAAGGTGACAATTCATATCTACTGAGCCATGGTTTTGTTTTCTCAGATCTATTTCTTTCCCGTTGTGTTCCTCCTTTAAATCTACGCTATCGCCCAATTGTAAAATTTGTCTAGCCAACGAGCTAGGATAAGCTGCCCTGCAATACTATGATGAAGCTAAATTTGACTCGCTATCCTACTGGTTATACCTGCCAAATATCTGTCATTATCGTTAAATGATAACAGACATAGAAAGATAGATAGACAGGCAGACAGACAGACAGACAGACAGACAGACAGACAGACAGACAGATAGATAGATAGATAGATAGATAGATAGATAGATAGATAGAT
>LD352334.1:171992-183411 GCA_001465055.1 Ptychodera flava | reverse complement strand
AGAGAGGGGGAGGGAGGGAGGGAGGGAGGGAATTAAAAAAAAAACAACATAAAATTTGTAATAATAACACATGAGAGCGAGGGCAATATCACGATTTATTGCCTGCCCAAGGGATGGTGGTCATGATCGAAATATTGATGATGCCCGAGCCGTAGGCTATGAAAAACAAACACAACGGTTGGAACTAATTTGGAATTGGATCTTTATGTATGTCAAATTTCTCAAAAGTGTTGAGTACAATATAGCTGAATGTTGCAATATTGCAAATTCCTCATAAAAACAAGTGCATTGCTTAAAGAGAAAAGCCGATTAGCTTACAATTGCAGACTTAACCGACAATAGTTCACCATCAAATTATCCCAAATTAGTTTCAATCAAGTCAATTCAATATTTTTTATCAGAATAACGTCAATCAACGGCAATATCTGATGGCCAAACTTTGCGAGAAATTAAAAGAGATAAATGTAAAACTGACACGACCACAGCAAATGATGACTAATTACCAGAAGTCTAACATTATTTAGAATTAAAAAAATTGTGACATTGCATTGTCAATGTAGCAAACTTCTCTGAAGCTAGAAACAAAACATAACGCAGGTCTATACATAGTTTGAGTCAAGGTCATTTGTTTTTGTTTTGTTTTTTTGTATCTTTTCATCAGTCTACAACAACGTCAATGGGAAATTATATAGTAAATAACATTAATACTTTATATGTGAAAAACTGGAGTAAACGCAATTCAAGATAAAACATGCGATGAACAAAAACAGTCGCTCAAGTCTTTAGTCGTGCTCTGTACTAGTTATTTATATAGGTGGAAGATTCCAGTACAATGTTGATGCTGGAGTGAATAAGGGTTACGCCTTAATCTTCTGTGGTCTGTGGGGCAGTAATGTTCACTTATGAGAAATAAGATATAACGGTAGAATTGGCATATTATATTATATTATATTATATGCTTTGTTGCAATTTTACTATTTTAAAATTTTGTTTTGTATTTATTTAATTATTTTAGTTTAATTTAGTTTACTTTAGTTTAGTTTACTTTAGTTTACTTTAGTTCACTTCAGTATAGTTTAAGATTATTACGAAAATAACGCAAACAATGTATAAAGACATACATGTAGTCATTAGCGCGTGTTTAACGTGTCGGGCGATGCGTTTCGCTAATGTCTGAGTGCTTACTTTGCGGTATTTTCGTATAAATTATTATTATTCATCTTCTTTTTTATCAAGAATATATGCACCTGACGTTTCCGATGCATTATTCCATACAGAGGCATATTCTGCATCGCTTTATTAACTGCGAGCGGGTTAAGGGTAAGCGCCATATTTGTTTACAACGCGCGGCAACATTCGATGTACGAGCCGAGCAGCGATGTCGTGCCATATTTGTACAGTGCCGTCTTGGTGAACACTTTCGTTATCACCTCATAATATTTTTCATCGTCAATACCTCATAATATTTTTCATCTTCAAACAGTCGTAATACATTTACCTCCGTTTCTTTATCAGAAGTTATTTTCAAAGTACAGTATGGAGTTCCGTTTACAACAATGAGATGCCTGCCGGTGACAGACGTCGCGCTGGTGGTTTCCTCCATGTAAGCCATTCAATGACGCGATGTTTATCATCAAAAATAAAAGTAAAGGGGTTATCGCATGCCCGTTACGTGCCCGTTTTTACGGAAGCTCGATTCTATTGTTTGCGAAGGCAGATGTATAATAATTTATTTATTTATTTATTAATATTTTATTTATTTTATCTGAGTATCTACCTTTTGATTGCTGGTTGTCTGTAATAAATCAGAAACAATATCGTTAGGGAGCATTCGTTTTTTTTACGGAGGGGGGGGGGGGTTCGGTGGAAATCAGGGGAGTTGTCTTTTACGAAACCGTTTTTAGGGGAGGTCAAATTTTACAATCAATAATCGGAAGGGGGGGGGGGTCAAATTTTACAAAGGTTTGTATGGAGTTATGAAAAAATAATTGACTTTGGAATTTCACTGAAATTTTGCTGGGTCCTCCATACATAATCTACTAGTAGTCTATAAAAAGCTATGAATAATTTCTTTTAAATACAAAACTAGCTAAATCTGTGTATTTATAGATCCTTGATTATTGATATTAATATACGCTATTTGATCAGTCTAGGGTAGTTACCGGTGCATGTGTGAGCAAGAAATTTAAAACTGGGAAAAGTTTTTAAAATTATTACAAAATGCGTTAACTGTTATTACAAAGTGCGAATTATTACATAATGCTGATATCCTTGTTACATTATGCGTAGACAATTTTTTATTACAAAATGCTGATACCCTTGTTACAAAACGCGTAGACTGGTTTATTACAAAATGCGTCAGTTATTACAAATGCTGATACCCCTCATTACATTTTGCGTAAGATATTACAAAACACGTCAGTATTACAAAATGTCGCAGCACAGTTTAATACATTCATTTCATTTCAACAAGGGCGTGATCAACTAAGAGGTTTGTATATTTTACGTTGTGGCAAATGGCAGGGAAATAAACTGTGTTCACAATACCATTTATGTGACCTACCTGGATATTTCGTCTCTGGTATTTTACTAGTGTCTTGTGAGTCAGCAGGGTATTCTTGGCGCTCGCTTGCTGTTGAACCTGTCAATCGCAAAGTCAATATACATTGGATCGTATTTCAATACAAAATATCAAGATACAAAGTCTCCCAACATTAATTCTAAAAGCGTTGAATTGATTAACTCTCACAGCTATTTTTTTCTGTGACAAAAGTAAAATTTAAATACGTGTATCACTTTAATATTGATTGTTGTTCGCAATGTTGATCATAACATTTTCAATTAAGTTGCAAACTTGTGTTAAAAGTTTTAATCTATAGAAAACTGCAATGTATACTGAAACATGGGAGTATATGTTTTTTGTTGTTTTTTTCAAGCGAATATGATTAATGGCAAAGGTGCTTTTTTCGCTTGACGTCCCCGAGAATCACAAACAACAGCTTTCCCTTTTTTGGCCTACATTTATCGCATGTCGATCTGAAAAGACATTTGACTTAATGGGATAAATAAAACATTCGGAATCTTTAAACATCAGATGCTGAAAGGGCAACATTTTGTTTTAATTTAAAAACGATTCTACAAAATACTAACACCGACGAAGTGGTAAAGAAACAAACTTACAAACTAACATCCATCTTGTTAATGTGCAATATTTGCAGGACTTAACATTTAACACAAAAGAGTTATACATTCATTTCATTCCAACAAGGGCGTGATCAACTAAGAGGTTTGTATATTTTACGTTGTGGCAAATGGCAGGGAAATAAACTGTGTTCACAATACCATTTATGTGACCTACCTGGATATTTCGTCTCTGGTATTTTACTAGTGTCTTGTGAGTCAGCAGGGTATTCTTGGCGCTCGCTTGCTGTTGAACCTGTCAATCGCAAAGTCAATATACATTGGATCGTATTTCAATACAAAATATCAAGATACAAGTCTCCCAACGTTAACTCTAAAAGCGTTGAATTGATTAACTCTCACAGCTATTTTTTTCTGTGACAAAAGTAAAATTTAAATACGTGTATCACTTTAATATTGATTGTTGTTCGCAATGTTGATCATAACATATTCAATTAAGTTGCAAACTTGTGTTAAAAGTTTTAATCTATAGAAAACTGCAATGTATACTGAAACATGGGAGTATATGTTTTTTGTTGTTTTTTTTCGAGCGAATATCATTAATGGCAAAGGTGGTTTTTACGCTTGACGTCCCCGAGAATCACAAACAACAGCTTTCCCTTTTTTGGCCTACATTTATCGCATGTCGATCTGAAAAGACATTTGACTTAATGGGATAATAAAACATTCGGAATCTTTAAACATCAGATGCTGAAAGGGCAACATTTTGTTTTAATTTAAAAACGATTCTACAAAATACTAACACCGACGAAGTGGTAAAGAAACAAACTTACAAACTAACATCCATCTTGTTAATGTGCAATATTTGCAGGACTTAACATTTAACACAAAAGAGTTATACATTCATTTCATTCCAACAAGGGCGTGATCAACTAAGAGGTTTGTATATTTTACATTGTGGCAAATGGCAGGGAAATAAACTATATTCACAATACCATTTACTTTACCTACCTGGATATTTCGTCTCTGGTATTTTACTAGTGTCTTGTGAGTCAGCAGGATATTCTTGGCGGTGGCCTGCAGGTGAACATGTCGTTCGTAAAGTCAATATTAATCACATCATAATGCAATACTGAATATCAAGGTACGAAGTCTCCTAACGTTGACTCTAAGAGCGACGAATTGATTCACTTTCACGGCTATTGTTTCCTGTGACAAAACTGCAATTTAAACATATCTATCACTTAGGAAACCATAATTAACGTTTGAAGAGACAAATATTGCGTTATCAAATGTGGTAAAAACATACAAGTGCCTACACTTTCCTTATTTTTGTATGCTTCATACTTCACACATATGATATAAACTTTGTTTTGATGTTTCGGAATGTGCGGAACTCATACAGCCAAGGAGAAAATATGTATTTCTGGCAACCCGCCACATTTTTAAAACCCTCTGACCGAAAGTTCATATCGCGTATTTTACTTTTCGATGGTGTAAATCTTAAAAAAAGAAATTATCTGTAAGACCTTCCAACTCCTGGTAACTTTACTCCCTTTGTCTAGACGTTTTGATATGACAGAAGTAGTATTATTGGCCATCGGCAGTGCCAATCGTATGATCCTACGTTGAAAATGTTTAGGTCGGACAATTAATGCAATAATTGGACATTGTGGTGCGGCTTCCATATTTGTGATAATTTTGATTAATTCGGAAGTTGCGACCCTGATGTCACACTTTACGACATAAGAATGTCATGTATGTCTCCATTTTATATTTTGTGTACAGTGCATTGTCAAAATTTCGATGTTTGAAACTCGTAACTTTGATTGTAGCGTCCAATCAATCTATAGGTTCTTCCAATTTTGTCAATCATTCAAAACGGAACATTCGAAAAATATTGATCAGCTTATACATATATGTTAATATTATTTTAACTGTATATTGTATACGTGAATATCTGTCAAATCTGTGTCTAACTATATAAAATAAGGCAGAGTACTGAATATGAAAGAAAAAGATCAATTGTGATCGCAACTCGATTGATTTGATTTTTATCAAAAAAAAGTCACTAATTATGCTTCTGATCATCTGTTAATAAAAATAACTTAAGCGCTGCGACGATAGACAGCCAGTTATATTTTTTTATCGCTGCATCTACCGCTGTACATGTTTTACTTTGGATGATACGTGCAAATGGGTATGCTAATTAGAAGGAATTGCTAAAATGAAGGAAATCAACTTCTATTATCCACATGCAAACAAGTTTAAAACATTGTATTTAGTAAAATTATTAATGAGTACAGCAGCCACATCGCATGACCATGATAATGATGGAAATTCCTACATATGTGATTAGTTGGGCCCTTCGACGAGTCCCGAACTCGTCGAAGGGAGTTCAAGAACTAAACCTGCAGAACTTAGGTTCTTCGTGATTCATCAAGTTTGTTAACATTGCGAAGTTGATAGTTAC
This sequence comes from Ptychodera flava, assembly GCA_001465055.1. Classification (NCBI taxonomy): domain Eukaryota; kingdom Metazoa; phylum Hemichordata; class Enteropneusta; family Ptychoderidae; genus Ptychodera; species Ptychodera flava. Next base: position 177,797 of record LD352334.1, on the reverse strand, counting down.
CTTACTAAAGATTCAAGTCACAAAATTCGGTTAACAAAACAGAGACCGTCAAATGTATTATACATTTGTTAAGTGATCTGCCTATCCCTGAGACGAATAATGCAAATGATTCAACATCAAATGCCTCGGTAAAAGAACTTACTTTGAAATTTTCATTAAAAATTTACTTCTTATCTGGAGGTATTGTTTCCTGCGATGTATATTAATGATCACGTATATGCAATCGTTTTTGATATTTATTTGTGCTGTAAAAACGATTTCTATTTGCACTGTCAGTTCTTGAAGATTTTGACTTACTCTCTTACTAGTATTCCTCTATGGTCTAAAGCAAAACAGTTTTAGAGGTCAAAACAAAACTCCAATGAAATAATTGAGTTGAATATGTAATTTAAGGAACTTTACTTGCAGTGGGTTTGCAGTTTGTAATTCTCGAATGGGAGAAAAACAATACACGTGCATCAATTTCAACTAATTATTTTGGTAATAATAGACAACATAGACTAAGAATCCGAAATATATTTATTTATGTATGTTGGATTGTGACAAAAATAAAATGAAACTAGTTACCATAGACATCAAATCAGGTCCAATAATTGTTATCATTCAAGGTAACTAAGCAATTTACCAGGTCCAAGGAACATATCGAAAACGACAAAGGCAATGGGGTCGTCTTGAACCACGAAATAGTGGTGGTACCAGGTTTCCGGAATGGGTAAGCGTACGTTATACCCTGCCAGCTAGCCGCACCCGTCAAGATTGACCCAAAGCGACAAATCCATAGTTTTTTGGTGAATTCACCAAATTACTTTTGTGAGTCAAAGTTGGTATGCTGTCACTCATCATTCGAGAAACAGACAGGTCATATTTTGATACAACATCTCCGTATCTACCGTAGAACTTCTTAAATGATTTCATTAATCTACTTTCTGAGAATCCTTGCCTCACTAACTTTTGAGCTAATAGGCTGTGTCTAACTTGAAAGTCTTCATATGAATTGCATGCTCTAGTGTATCTAAGCTGGAGATGATGGTATATTGCCCGACAAAAAGGGAATGTTTATGATTTCAAAATTGAAATAGTCTCTTTTGTCATACAGCTTAGTATATATAGTGTATTTTGTCTAATTTCAAACAATACGTCTAGGTATGATGCCGAGTCCACACTTTCAGTTGTTTCTTTTATTTCTAAATCATCTGGGTAGATGTGGTGTAGATAATTGGATATACCAGGATTGTTTAAATTGATGAGATCATCAATATATCTGTGGGTGTTGTTAAATCGCTTGTCAATCCTTTTACACCCAGATCTCTGAAGTGATTGTATGAACTCTGCTTCATACGAATACAAAAATAAGTCTGCAAGAAGTGGGGCGCAGTTTGTGCCCATGGGAATGCGTATGGTTTGCCTGAATGTCATGCCAGCAAACTTGATAAATTTGTTGTCAATTAGGAATTGAATCACCTCACATCACTGTATTTGAGTTTGGCATCGCTGTTGTTGGGCTCCGATATTTTGGTAGGGTATTTTGTGTTGGCAAAAGATCTCTGTCGTTTACGTGGTGTTGAACCTGTTATATGTAAAATTGACACGAATGCATTATATTTTGCAGGTCCAAATATCAGTGTTTTCAATAGTGACGTATTTTTGGTATTTTACAAGGGTTTGTGGCTTCCTTATGACAAAAATACAATATTCAAAACGTACACCTGTCTCGTAGAAATTACTGAACAGTGTTAATCGAGTAAACGTATATGTATTTCACTGAATGTGATAATCATATACAGTCATCCAAGTGAACAACAGCGTGTTCTTAACTGAGTTTTCGAATTCGTCATACTTCATGTATATAGAATTAATTCGATTATGACATGATACCGAGAACTTATAATCTTCATGGTGTTTTAGTCTACCCGAAATTTGCATATTTTCATCGTCGAATCGACGACCTTGATTTGGCAATACGTGATCTAACACATATAATCATTGCCGCGTTATTGAGTTTGATTTAACGCTTCAACCATTACAGAACGATAGATTTAGATCCAAGGTATATCGGCACCGCCTTATAGCATCACCTTAATGTGACTTATACCCTTGGCTAAGCCGCATTTACCGAAGACTAAAGATACTCACTTGAGGTAGGGTAAAGCCCTGCCCTGAGCGATAGATTTTCCATCTACCTTTACCGCCAATCTATGTATTCCTGAACACCGCTAACTTTTGCCCATTGATACCGTTGGTCGCGTCACGTCTGTGATAGACAGCATATTGAACAACGTAAAGACATAGTTCCAAGTTAATACAGGCTAAGTTGACTAAATTTTTTCCGGACGTCGGTCAATTTGCCATAATAATCACTTTTCAACGACGAACGTAGCATCTATGTGATCACACTCCTCTTTGCTTTGAAACTCATGACATTTTCATATTGGCCAACTTTTCGTCATCAATTTATAGAGCGGTTGGCGATTTGCTCCTTAGCGTACAGTAACTCGACGAAACCTTGTTTCGCGCCATCCAAAGTATAGAATGAGCGCTCGTCGAGAAAGGAAACTATCAAGCGCGCGTTCCACTTGTGTTGCATATGTGTTCTAATTTCGGGTACGGCTTATGTGTGATTTCTGATTAAGAGAGCGACTCAAACATGTCATGAGAGTCAACACTTTTATATTTGGAAGGGGTGATGAGTAGACAAATTTTACTTTTCTTTTCGTCACAAGAGTCGGAGAAGAAGAAGAAGGAGAAGAAGAAGAAGAAGTTATTACCGGGAAAAGTAGCCATGGTCCCCAATTTTTTCACAGTTGCTTTTGGTCGGTAACCAACACAAACGTAGTGTCGGCTCACTCTGGTATTCATGCAAATCCACTGTCCGTGAAAGAGTAAACTGGTTTTGATACAGATGGGTACAAGTGAAAATTGTGTTCAACCCAACATCACTATATGGACTTAACAAAGAGAGAACAGGATTAAATTAAGAGAGAACAATCTACCCTCATTCACTGACCAATGAGATAAAAATTGTTGTTTGTATAAAGCTATTCCTTCCCTTCATGCATTGACCATTTCTAGATTTTCCAAGGAACCATGAATACAATGAAAAGGAGTTCTTCCATGATGAGGATAATGAGAATGTCCGTTTAATTAAATTTACCTGACAATGCTACACCAGATATATAAGAAAATATTAGTTTACGTAGTCTTTTCTTAATTTCCCTAACCTGTGCTACAACATTTTCCCATAAGAGGACGAGACAGTCATGCATTAGTATTGGCAGCGTTTTGCCTGAAATGTTGAATAGAGAAAACGATCATGCTATTCATGACTGAGGGGATTTATGCATCAATTTAAAAATTGTAATTTACAATGTCAATTTTATTTTGTTTGTTATTTGTAGATATTGGAATGTCATTTCATGCCGTAAAAGTTGTAAAATTAATGTTTTGTGAAGATTGCACTTATTTGAGTATTCATGAATTTTATCGCTGTTTGTAACAAATGTATTTACATCCATGTATGTATGTAAGTATGTACGAACATAGTCTAACTCGTATTAATTAACTTTGTAAACGCAAACTGAGTTAAATATGTGATTTAAGAAAATATACTAGCAGTGGGTCTGCCGTTCTTGACTCTCGAATGGGAAAGAAACAATACACGTTGTTAGCATCAATCATGCATCAATTCTAACTAATTATTTTGGTAACAATCGACAACACAGAAGGATAATCGGAAATACGACGTAACTATCGACACGGTCGAAATGTAAATAATACCAAATGCAAACCACGATATATTGCTTTATTCAGGGTTAACATAGCAAACATAGGAAACATAGGAAACATTTAAACAACTCTCTATTTCTGTATCAGGCAAAATACCACTGTATATATTTGGTTATCTATACCTCCGTTTTAGAAGAGTACACGTACGAAATGTTGACGTGTCGAATGATACATGTCGATCCCGAGCCATCATTTAGTATACTCGTCTTTCATAGAATTAAGTCCATAGTCGACAGTGAAGACTGAATTTCTGGGTTGCTATTAGTATGCACAACCAAGTAAAGTACATATTTCATCAGTGACGGAAATGTATTCTATCTGTCAACATATGTTTACTCCTGACATTTCTTCTGCGCCCTCGAAATGAGACTGAGTTAATATATGCCCTGTTGGTTACACGACGACTGTGGTCCCAACATGGAGATACAGTCTTGTAGAAGGGACAAATAATGGAAGTCTCTACATACTTTGTAAAACTTGCAGTCCTTTGCATAAACGTAAAACATTATTTTATTTTCATGATTTTCTATAATATTACTGTGATCCACCAAATAGGATCGTATGGATGTAGCAGTAAACTTACAATACTCTATTTCGTGTAATTCGATAGCTCGACTGTGGTGCTTCGGAGCATTGGAAAATGAGAGCACTATCAATGTATTTCATGATATTAAGACTGCCGTTTGGCGTTAAGACTACATTATTTGAGTGTTGTCCAAAGAACCGGTACTGAATAATCTGTTACACAGCTTATTTGTTTTGACTCAGCGCAAAGTGGTTCTCAAAGATTTTTCAATAGTACATATATGTCGGGAAACTTATAGGAAAGTTTAATCTTATGAATAGGACTAGGAACAATGTACATACCTTCCTTCGACCCGATTATTTTGTAAAATTTATTTACATTGCATTATTCAAATTGATAAACTGGGTACCTAGAGGTATGTGAATAGTCATGTAAAAGTGTGGAAATATTTGAATTGGCAATTTACTCGAGAAGAACAGTTTCAAGAGAACCAGGATTATCTATTTAAAAGTTGAGGGAAATGATGTTATTATTATTCAACAAGATGCTTCGCAGAACCCTGCTGAATGAAATGGTTCCCGATTATGTTATGTAAGACCTTTCTTCGCTACTAAAATGACTGAGAAGTGAAGAGTCAGATCCAAAATTGCTGACTTGCCTTGACATGACGGGATAAAATGTGAAATGTGTCACCAGCATCAGTATCAAAAAAAGAAAGCAGTCTTACAAAATTAGCTTGGAGATCATGACATGATAAAGCCATTTATGATTGTTGTGTAATTTTTTTTTTCTAATTCACAGAAATAGTTGGGAACTTTGGATTTTTCTTTCAATTCCCCCTCCAGGGTGATCATGATCTTTAATTAGTTGTTAAAAATTGAAAAACAAAAAAAATTATCAATTAAATTTTTGTTCCCTGGCATCTCAAGTGTGTATGTGTTTGTGGTCATGGGTACTGGGTGCAGCTCATCTAAATATGGCTAGAAATCATATTAAACCTTCCACACCTTGACATTCATTAATTGATTCTGCACCAGGTTTGCGAAAAGCATGCCAACAAACAAATAATTCTAATCAAATATTTAAATCTAGGCACACCTACATATTCAAGAAGATGCAAAATTTATTTACATTAAATTTGTCAACTTGGTATTTCTGGATTAATTTTATAATTAGTATATTTTCGATATCAATGATACGGCACTGAACAAAATTTCATCTATTGATTTTGGCCATCATTCATTGGTATTCAATCATGAATTTAGTATTTCAAATTACAAACTAAGCTGTTTGAAACATTTTTCTCAGAATTTCACAACTCTACATGACAACTTTTCCCCACACGGACTTAGACGTGGTGGCTGTGACCAATCTGGGCTGAAATTGGTTATAGCCACCACGTCTATTAAAATTCATGAGTTTACTTTTCTTGTTTACGTACATACTTATATCAGATGGAAATCTGAGGATTTGCGATTACATCAGGTTGACAACCC
>LD352334.1:112064-124730 GCA_001465055.1 Ptychodera flava | reverse complement strand
CCGGATTTTGCCGCCCAACCCCGGCCGTAAAAACTGAACGGTCCCTTATACGTCTTTCATTGGTGACCGGGGCATAAAATGTTCCGAGTGTTGCCAGTTTTCGTGCAATGCCATTAATTCCTCTTCCAATTCATATCGCAAGTGTTGAACACGATCATCTTGGACGCGCTCCTCCAAGCCTGTGCACCGATCTCCGTACATAGATTGTTGTGCAGCGTGAATAATCATAATCTAGCTATGGAGTCTCAGCAGGAGCCACATTTTTGGGGCGCACGGTCAACGACTCAAAGACCCTCTAGCTTGGTTAGAATTATCCACGCCGCATTGCTGCCACACCGTGCTCCAACCTCTGTACGGAGATTGTCTTGCACTACACGTACTCTCGTACAGATGGCGTGACATCTCCTGGCACTCGTCCAAAGCTGCAACGGGTCCCTTGAAACCGTCTAACAGTGAACACGCAGATAGGCACCATGAAACGGGCCTTCTGTATGGCTTTTTAGTGCATTTAAAATATTATTGTTCTCGATGGTAGATTTATAATAATATTGGTTACTTCCTTTCCGTACTCGCAACAAGGTTTTTTTTGCCTCATCATTTCGCTCACGTTGTTTTCTTCGTTGTTTAATTTTTTATTTTCATCTTCAGGATCACCTCTGGCTCCATCGATCTCTCCGTGTTGTTGAACATCTTTTTTATCACTGCAGAGAGTACCCTCGCCACTACCTGAGCTTTGAGTATCTGTTAGTAGACATAAAAAAAAAAATAAATCGTTATTGTAGTCTTTAAAACACCCTCAATCTCATGTCAAGATTGTAATAGCTGGTGATTAATCTTAATTATATATAGTTTTGATACCTTGATTGCTTTATTTACTAATGCGGGATACGCAGACCACACATTATCCCCTTATTCATGATTCTAGCTAATATAGAAGACGTTTTGCATACCAGTATCATTGATATCTCGTCCTTGTACTTGAGATTCTAGAGGACGGTGTTCTGGCTTCACTGTCGTTCCCTGTGTGTTTTGTTCACCGTGTAAACGGTGGTTACCGCTATGGTTTTGTAAACTTGGAGCTTCATCTGCAGGGTCATGATTTGCCTCGGTCTCAGTACAATGAAATGACATTTCTGAAGTCAAAGAAAATAATATTCTATTAGATATCTTCGCAGTCTCCGCTAAGTTATTTTTCTTAATTACAAATTCTTGTGAAGTATGCTTTGATGTTGTTGTTCTACTAAACTCATTAATACCAAACTCACAACGTTCGAAGTTTATAAAGTACACAACCTGATGTACCGGCTCTCGTCAAATTACTTGCAAACCTTTTTTTACAATACGAATGCTGCGATTTTCTAATAACCACGATAGTATGCTGACATATCATCCCACTTTTGACATGTCCTGTTTATACACTCGATTTCGATAGAAGTCGTGATACTCTACAGCCTAGTCATTGTCAGAAGTTTGATTACTTGCGATTACTCTCATTCTCTCTAAGACCTGACGTTGTCACGTTCAGCAATGTACCGCCGCCTGGTTTAAACAGATATACCTGCTCAACTGCCGTTACATAGTTATTGTTTAGGCAAAACAACGTCAAACACACAATTTATGTATCTATATTAGCGTTCAGTTGGGGTGGGTGATGCTTGGCTCTGCAGGAACATAGATGGAACTGGTTTTAAGACGAGGTCCACTTGTAAACTACTATTGAAACATCGATTCGGTGCAAATATTGCTGGATTAGTCCCACCGCACGTGTGTAATCACAAACAAGCCATTGCTAATGACACGGTCCCGTAGCGATTAGTGTAGAAGTACTGTGCAGTTGTTTTGCAATAATCAGAAGTATAGCCATGTTTGGGTATTTGTCGCTTGAGACTGGCATCTTGGCATATCACGACCTTGAGTCGAAATATTCCGTTTTGCGTACATATTGTGCATACGTTACGTATCAGAAAAACTACAAGTTACCTGTCTTTTCTCACTAAGATGTTTGGATGCCGTACGTTGTTGCCTTTTCTTTCCGTGACCACAATATTCGTTTTAGGTTAGTCTTTGGGGAAAGGCGAGGGGAAAATGCGAAAGCCATACAACATGAAGACAGAATGTGTACATGGGATTTGAATCAAATGACAAGTGTCTTAGTTTAAACCTACCTGTCGTTTGTAAATTCGGTATGTTGCCTGCGTTTGGCGACTCTCGAGGGCTAGATTGATCGACCACTATAAAACTGGCAACTTCCTTACCAAGAATGGGACGTTTCATTACTTCAAAAAGTTCAATTAGCAGTTGAAGATTACTGGATGAAATTTTGCCCTTTTCCTGTAGCCTTATGAAAATATCCGTGGCATCCTTCAATTCTGCGAGTTCCTGGTTGTCAATATATTTCGTTCCAAGTAGGTCTTTAAGCTTTTTCACATCACATTTTTTCAACTGTGAATTTAAACTGACATAAAGTTTTCGCAGTGGATCCAGCAGACCTGACATTTTGTACCCCTAGTAACAAACAGAAGAGGAAAAGCTGTAACCGCTTACCACGAACAGTAACAAAACAACAGTGCGTCATCGGAACGACAACATGCAAATATCCAACTTGCTCCAGGTACTTAAGTTAAAAGCTACCCGGTCAACGACCCCCTTGCGCAGTATGTTGAAACCATCGCCGAATACGCAGGTTGCGCATTCTGCCGGATTGCAGGTTTCTTGAAGGTTTTTATATCGTATGAAAATATTTGGAAGGGAATAAAGTTTAAAATTGCTATTATCACTAGGTTAACAGGTAACATCATAACAAGCAAGGATATAAGATGAAGCATCACTTGTGAGAAAACTTGTTGAGGACCCACAGGAAAAAAGATACGTACAGACGCAAGCTTTCATTGGACGTTAACTGCAGATGTAACGTTTACGTGAACCATAATATCTTCGTACTACCCTAACATGATTGTTATACTTGCACTTACCATAATATGGCAAGTCTTAAATGCATTTTCGTGTGATCCTTTTTTAATAGCTTATATACCGTGTTTGTCGTTCGTGGCGCACTGTCAAAGTTTCCCACGAAGATAAACAGTGGTGAGAATTTATGTTTTTTGTTTACATCACAGAGTAATATCATAGACAGAGTGGCAACAGCTATTGTTTAAGGCGTGAAGCGGTTACGTAAGCAATCCATGTTTGCCTCGCCTCACGAAGCTCTTGGCTCTCTTTTCCGAAGAGTGCCGACCATGCACCCTTCGGTAATTTTCGGATTTTCACCAATTGTTAAGCGAAAGTATGTCCGACAAAGCTTGTGTTGTTGTTGTCGTGTGATGCTGATCGGAATTGATGTGCTGGCGAAAACGGGAGTGTTTTGAGCTTCAGGAAAGTGGGTTTTACCGTTTTAAAAATTCCTCTCATATTTTTATGAATATATAATGAGTGTGTTTGAACCAAATTTGAAAGTCTTTTATCGATACTGTCTGGTTTTACTCAATGGTTTACGGTCAGTCATACCGTCTTTTACACGTGCGCCAAGAAAGGACATGTTTATGAAACTGCTGGCGTGTTATGTTTTGATTGGCGTGAGGCAGTGTTTCTGGCCTGAGAGCTCACAAAGTAACTATGGTTGCTACGCGACTGGCAGTACGATGCCATCTCGTCGTATGTTTCGCATAATCTCGTGTAGTTATCAACCACAAACCAAGCCTCCAAAAAGTTTAACACCTTTTAAGCTCATTTTAATATGAAAAGCCAATAGTCTACCGAGACGACCATGGAACAAAAGGCATGCAAGTGTTGCCACTCTGTCTATGATATTACTCTGTGTTTACATGTAACTGGCTTTACTGGCGACGTCCTCTCTGACTTACAATAATATTGTACGGGGCAGTTATGAAAATTTACAGAGCTTAGTATATGATTGTTTAGCAAATGTCATCGAAGACGTTACAGAAATTAACACAAATGTCTGTAATCTTTGGGTTCCTGTTATGTTTTCAAAAAGATGTTAATTCATATTTCTGTAACACCTGTGTAGGTATGTAACCTCTGGTGATGTTTGCTCTCTATGATCAAATTGAAAATTTGAGTTGGAATAAGTGATATACCTGTCTGTTTAGCAATACGAAATAATCAAAGGAGAACTTTATCTCCTCATACACTCGTTATCGTTTAACTTATCAACGAAGATTACTAAAAAAAAAAAATTCAGACCGTTTTATAAATAGCATAATAATAGTTATATTAAATTCAGTTTAATCCTTTTGTTTAATATTTAGCAAAAGACATCAGCAGCACATACCTCAAGTAAAGTGCTGAACTATACAACAAAGCATTATCTGTTACTGGTAAGCATGAATATAATAATGAGACATGCTGCACCTTTACTTTGTATCTCGGGTCTTTTAAAAGGTTGGGGAGTTTTCATAAGGAGGCGCAAATATGAAAGCACCTCAAGAGGGCGTGCTTTGACTGACCGGCCAAACAAAATGAGCAGTAACATTTTGCTGACAAGTACATATGCCAAGCATTTATTTGGTTTTAGTCAGGAAGTTACAGATAATGCACAATTGTGAAGAGTTTACCGGAAAAAGCTGTGCATTACTTCCCGAACAGTTCACAAAAAGCTGTGCATCATTTCCTGAACACTTCAGAAAAAGCCGTGCATCATTTTCCTTACAGTTCAATCTCATATCTTGATTTGATTTATGCCCATGTGTAGTATGTTATGTGTGCATGGGAGATGAAAGGTAGAAATAAAATTTTAAATACGAGCACGTTTGAGTGCATTGAAATTTCATTAGGCGAAAAACTTCCTTAAATTAATGTGTTTAGCAAAAATTAATTGTACGGCTCCTTTCGTTCTATAAAAAGTAAAGAGCTTCATCAAAAAATTTTACAATCTGTCAGCAATAAGACATTGGTGGTATATAGGCCCTAGAGGTAAGGTTTTACAGTTGTCGCAGTTCTCTGCATCATCTCCTGGGTTGTACCTGGAAATATATCCTGGCCAACGAGTCTGTTGCGAATAGTTAATGATGACGCCTCATGCGCTTTATTAATCTACCATCGGCTCGTGTGTTATGATGGTGGTAGTTATTTCAGACGCTTGCAGACAGGAGTCCAGCTCCATCACAGAACTAAAATGTGGCATGCACGCAAACAAATGATATGAATTCTACTTTATCCGACAATAATTGTATCACGCAAGCGAAATGAAATTATAATCGTTCCTTAAAAAATGGCGCGCATGTGAAAATAATTTTATTCACGGATTCAGTCTTTTCAGACCGATGTAGATGCACCATAAACAACTTTCTTGAAATGTATGACTGTAGAGGGCGCCTTTGAATACTGTGGGTATTCAGAAAACAGACAGATGTGGAATACTAGAAATCTGTCGTTTAAAGGCAGGGCAATAGTAGCTAATATGCTGGCTGCATCAAAATTATGGTACCTGGCATCATTTGATCACGTACCTAAGGAAATTATTAATGAAGCAAATAGTAAATTATGGAATTTTATTTGGAGAGGCAAACGAGAAGTTATAAAAAGGGGCATTTTCATTCAAAGATATGATGACTGTGGCAAAAAAGTTGTGGACATCGAAGAAAAAATTAATGCACTCCAATTAAAGTGGCTGATGAAACTATTTGAGAAAAATCCAGATAAAGGGACCCCTAAATGGGCCAGCTTATCAAAATATTTCATAGCGAATTATGACAATAAACTGAATAGTGATTATCACTACCTCCATCTCAATTTCAAAGTCAACAACAAACGAACCCCAATGGTGTATGGGGATATGTTAAATACCTGGAAGTCACTTAGACTTAAAAGAGTGAATCTGCCAACATCAAAACAGAATCTTCTTAGAGAAGTTCTGTGGTATAATGACAATATTAAGAATGAAGGAAGTGTCCTCTTTTATGAAAAATGGTCAAAAGGGACATCTGGAATGATGACAGAAATGACTGGCTTCAACAATGGGAAATAATTGCAAAAACTAGAGGAGGTACAAATAGACATGTGCAAGAGGAAATCAAAACAGAGTATTGAACACTCCTCAATGCTATTCCCGATTCTTGGAAACAAATAATCTCTTCAAACATACAAAATGAAGGAAACTATGATATTTTAGACTTAGAGAATTATGGTCTGACAAAAAGTGATGTCAACAAGTCACTTTATTGGAAATTAGTTGATAAGAAATGGCATGCAGTCAAAGGTCAGATTGGTCAAAAATGGGCTGAGAATCTAAGTCTCACTGACAGTTACAAAGCTACTCTATTCAGCCGTCTTAATTCAACAGGAATTGTCAGCAATTCAGTAAATGATTTAAATTGGAAGATTTTCCATCGAGGCCTAGTCACAGGAAGCTTGGCCAAAACTTTCAATTTAAGTGATGGGAAATGCCATATTTGTGGCCAAGAAGAAACACTGGAACACATCTTATTTGAGTGTAAATATGTTAAAGAAATCTGGCAGAAATGTATTTCTTTCTTTGTCAGAAAACACAACTTTGATAATAATATCAAAATCAAAAGACTAGCAATTGCAGGAATCGAAAATGGTAATAATGCAACATCTGATATTATTTACTGTATTACTTCCTTTGTAAAATATACAGTTTGGAATATTCGAAATTCGGTTACTCTTGATGGGATTAAAGTTTCCCTTCAATCCTATGTAATGCAATTAAAATGTTATCTTTCCTCATGGATGAATACATTATATTTCACTTATAAGATGATGAACAAGACTGAGGATTTTTCCACAAAATTTTCAAGCCTTGTAAGACTTGAAGGAGAAGAATGCATCCTGAATGCATTCATATGATGATCTTTGTAATTAAACAGCTAATTATTTGTTTGTTATTTTTTCAGACAACACGCATTGTAATTTTAATGCATTCACAGTTATGTAGATTTATTTTATTTGTGACAATGTTGAAATAAATTTATCTTTTTCAAAAAAAAAAAGAAAGAAAACAGACAGATTCAATATTTGGACGGGCCACTTGGTAGAGGAAAACAAATAATTTTAGATCCGTATAAAACTTACCAGTTAGAAGTTACGACAGATTAAAACAAAAACTGCATTCACACCAGACTGGCGTGATCATTTGTGGGGTGAAATTCTACCAGTGGAATACAAAAGTGAAAACTGAATGAATCCTGCACTTTTCCAAATTTTTATTTTCAAGTGTATTTTTCTCTCCTCTTTTTTGGGTTGGGGGATCAAATGACTTTGTTGTCTGTGAGGTCATGTGAAACAGCTCTGCTTAAACCTGTCCACCCTATCTGTGTGTAGTTAGGTCAACAATCACTATTCATTAACAATTGGTTTGGGCCAAACCACAGTCGGTGGTGAAAGGATGAAACTTTTCATCTGAGTATGGAGTAATCTCATTGTTTACAATATTGAATTAATAAAGTGGATCAATATCCATATAGACAGGGTTGAAAGGTTATTAAGGTGGTGTGCCACTTTAGATATAACATATTATGGTCGAAAAATATTTCCCAATACAACATAGGAATGTAGGCAAAGAATGTTGTGTTGTCCTTCTGTATTAAGTATGTGAATGAAGAAATAATCACATTGATGGTGCATAACCAAATATAACACTTTCTGCACTCACTTAAAATCATCAAAGAGCATTACTAAGATGTTGTTGAGTGTATCAATGTGTATGGAGTCTGATATATTAATCCAGTCTGAGTCTTGTACTGCTGGCAGGAATTTGAATTCACAATGGAAAGTTTGAAATCAGTGACTCACAAGAAACCATTGACGAAGATGCATGGGCTCAGTCCCTTCAGTATAACTTGTTATACATCTTCCAGCTGTGTGGAAAGATAAATATGCCTATGAGAGTAGTAAACACAAAGCAATTTATGATTCAGCGTTTTTTTTTAGTCCAAGAGACAAACTGGTATTTCAGTTGGCGGGTAGATCTTCCTCAGATATTCACTTCCTCTGGATTGGACATCCCTGTCTTTGAAGTATGGACACAAAATATCATGAGTACTCTACAACTGTAAGATTCACAAAAATTCCAGGTTTAATAGCAAAATTTACAAGTTCAGTGTATTTCTTAAACTTATTCCAGTCATTACACCAACTTTGTTCGAATTTTCTATTTGTGAGGTCAGAGTTATTTTACCAACAGGACATTACAGGATTTGATGAAAGTCACTTGACCTCATTAAAATCAAGATTACTGTACTTGCTGTAGAAAATGTTGGATACTCTGCCTCTTGCAACAGTCAAGAAGTCTTTTCTGAGAACAGAGGCAAGACCACTTTGTACATGAACTGTTGTCTTCCACAGGTTTGGTCTGTTATCTTCACTTTAAGTAAAACTATTTATACATGTAGCTCCGGGGTTGGCTGATTCAAACTTTCACGACACTGAACTTGATATTAGCTCATGGGATGAAAGTTGATACATCGATGCTGCAGTGTAAACATACTTGTATGAAGCTGATATCTCTAATATATCTGGGACTAAGATGATAATCTGCATGTTCTAGGGAGTTTTGTATATGATCTTCACCCTAGTTAAGATAGAATGAACCTCAAGACAGATATTAAGACTCTCAAATTTTCCAATTCTTTCCTGATCTACCACTTGTGCAAGCCCATTTTACAGCTCTTGGAAAAGAAAAATTTCACTGTGTCTTGGTCTTTTTGAAAATTTCATTTTCCCCTCTGAGTTAACACTGGCAGGGCAGCTATTCTCAAATTTCAAAATTGTAGGGAAATGTGTTTCTCTGGTACCAAACTTTGCTTGGTGATCCCTGATTTTCATTCTTGGCCTGGTATGGAAATGAATTGTTGAAAGTTTCTAAAAGGAAAATTTGAACAAAAGTTAAGGTTTTGCATCTTCAAGGCACATACTACCTTAGATCACACTAAATGCACATAAATATTTCCCCTAGTCACTACATTCTGTGAAACACATCATCTCAATTATACCCATGCTCATATCGCTTCATCCTGGTGAAGTTTCCCATTGAATATCAGCTGTGATATTTTATGGTAAAGGCTGAGATATGCATGATAAACGTCAGTTTTGGAATGTTCCTGAGCTGCATTTGCAAAGTTCTGGTAAACAAAGTAAACAAACAAAATAGTTGCTGCTCTCCGCCTATGATGTGATGTTGGCGACATGAAAATCTGAACAGTTCTGAGGATCTAGGATATTTTGGATTGATAAATACGTGAATATCATGTGGTTATTTCGCTGTAATTTTTGTAACTTTTTAGACAAGCTCTAGCAAATACCCTTTCACTGGGGACAGTCAACATCCTAACAGGTAGAGAGTGCATGGCATGACAGCTATACTGTGCATACAACAGTTGTTGACATGGCAACTCTCAGTGTAAACAAACAAAACAGCTGCCTCTCTCCTCTCCGTACGACAATGGAGCTTGATCAAAAATCAGGAGGGATTTAAATCTGAGGAAACTTTTTGATCAGTAACAATTATAACAACTTATTGTACCTTAAAAATTTCTTGCAGAAAGACTATTTTTGAATTTGCATCTTTGTATTTGTATCTTTTCTCATGATGTTCATTGTGTGATATTGAGGATTTGTAAAGCATGGTGTTTTTGTGGAAGTTTATGAATGAATCCTGTTTACACGTATATTTCTGTATTTATGCACGAGATGGAATAATAGTAAAGCTTCAAACTTTAGGGTTTTTCCTATCATTTGTAAAATTCCTGGCCTGGGTATGTGATAATTCGGTTATCTAAGCAATAATTAAGCACACCCAGTGATGGTTCACCACAAGATTTTGACCAGTTCACAACATGTATGCACTCGCTATTGCTCGTGCATATATGTTGCGAACTGGTCAAAATCTTGTGGTGTACCATCGCTGGGTGTGATTTATTGCTATTATATCATAACAGTATATTGAAATTGTGGCCTGAAATGTCAAAAACGGAATTTTACTCAAGCAGAGAGCTCGCGCGTATGCCAGCCGTGGTATATCGTGAATATACCACGGTTCTTTTCGCGTCTCGACCAACCAGATCGCTATATTTGCACCGTCAATATACTGGTATGATATAATACTCAATATCACCTGTTCCATGCATCGTTTCAGAATGAGTGTCATTTGTGCTGCATCAGACAATCGACTTTGTCTCATATCTGATGCAGCATAAATGACATTTATACTGATATGACACAGAAACAGGCCATATTGGTATATATATATATATTAATATATATATATATATATATATATATATATATATATATATATATATATATATATATATATATATATTGGGTGATAACTTCTAGGTATTCATACTGTCACAGAACATTTTACCATTAATAAATTAAATTGCACTGATACATGTACCGGTATGTAAACATTTCACTTAAAATGACGTTTTACATTAAGTTTAAATAACTGATATACCGGTATACAAAAGACATTTCTGTCAAGGACTTAAAAAGGTAGATTATAAAATATTATGTAAATGGTAAGTGTACAGGAAATGCCATAAATCTTTACAGATTGTTTACTTTCAAACTTTAAGTCCAGGCAAACCTTACATTGTACATACTTAAATAAACATCACACGTCTTCACACCAAAAATATTTATTATAACAGTAGTGGAATCTGTTTGCAATACCAGCTGGTATGGTTGCAGCAGTACCAAATAAGATATGGTACTTTAGATTTGTACACTTGTCCTTGCAGGATACACTTCCGATTATTGCAATATTGTGGAGCAGACAATCTTGATGTCAAAGTTGTGATGAGTTCAGGATGGATTTGGTAAATCAAATATGACTGGTTTGTTGATGGGTCTGTATCGGAGGGTGCATGTTGAAGCGTTGATGTAAGTTGTGTAGCCATCGGATGTCACTCCATAACCTGTCCAACAAAATATATGGGAAATAGGTAAATATACGATAGACACTATATGGCAAATTTATGACCATTGGTTTGAAAGTAGTGGAGAAAAATTTGCATAACTTTAAACATATGTTGGTATAACTTTCTTGTATCCGGCAAAACTTTAACCTGTTAGAAACTGATGAGAGACAAACTTTTGCAGATTTCAAATTAAAATGAGAAATGAAAATTATCAAGTTATTATTCTGGCAGTCAAAAACTTTTGAAATGAGTACATTCATACCTTCATGTATGTGTCCAAAGATATGATATTTTGGTTTCACTCGTTTCTGAATTGTATTCAGTAATTCCATACAGCCAGCTCTCTGCTCTGACATGGTTTTATCTCCATGACCTTAAAAATATAATATTGAGTACAGAATGTCAATAATCTACTAACTTCTAAGAATGTATATACTGGTAATATACATATTATGTATTTATGAGAATATATACAAGAACCATATGAACATTACATGCAGTTCTCATTTAATTTATATAAAACTTTATCTGTGAGTCAGTTATCGCTACATGACTACCTGTCCTTTTGTTGTACATTGGTACAAATTTTTCATCTCCTGGGGACATAATAAACTATAAACTTATTTACCCAAGCATATGAAACTGTAACATTAGATGTATCAAAAGTTACTGCGATTGGTGCTGAAACTATAGGTTCATCCCAATGTCTGACCTAGCTTGGCTTGATGCATGGCTGCCAAATGATCGACAGTAGTGTATCTATTGCTCTTATCGTTTCATACTAATGTCAGTAAGGTTCATAAAACAAACAGAGCTTTTGACAAATACCAAACTTTAATAAAATGTACACTTTGAAGCATTGTATGACGAACATGCAGCAGACACTTTTAAAATATTTGCATTTGTACAAGATTAAACACACTCATACACACATACATACACACACACACACACACACACACACATATCACTCACCTAGGGGAGGTCCGTGAGTAATTAAGATATCAATGCCTTCAGGAATTTTGTTCCATACGTCCAGCATTGGTTGACCCCTTGGAAGGTTAAAACTCCAGTAAAAAAATTCTGGTTGCCTTGGTAGGAAAAATGTGAGAGAATGGCAAACAATTTATCTAAACATCAAACTTCCTGTTGGAATATGCATTACTGAGAATCAATACTGCTATAAGTGTCTTTGTTACAGAACAAAAGTAACACATAAATGATATTTCCTGCTGGTGACAGAAGTTTGGGCAAACCTTAAAAGCATTTGCGAACATTTTTTATAGTTGCAGGTGGTGGTTGGAGCTCTTGGCACTTGTATTTCCAGTTTCATCAAAACAGTGGCACTAGCAAAGTCATACATACAGAGCATGTACACATCAATGGGAAAAAAATTATATAGTATTATACTTGAAGTGTGTTATGTTTTCTTTGTGAAAAAAACACACAAAGTATGGATGCAGATCTCTTTAGAGCTTAAAGTCTTGTTCTCACTGTGAATTTTTTGGGCGTTGCAGGATCTGTGTAGAAGCTTTGCAAATACAGGGGATTAGCCCGAGAATACTGTGAGCGTCCACACACGTAAGTTTAAGAGACCACACACTGGTTTCGAAAGTAGCGTCAAAGGATCACACTGTCATTCGACAGCCAGATTACGGCTACTTCTCGCCATGGTTTATATTCACACCAATAGCCAAACGACAATGTGAGGAGCCGCTTTCCCTTTATTACATGAATGAACTCACAGCGGCAACTGAAAAAA
>LD352334.1:68397-91595 GCA_001465055.1 Ptychodera flava | reverse complement strand
GGATTACCTTCACAAACATTGTACTTCCTGATTTTGATCAAAATTGCAATTAGGTCATTCAATGTTCTGACTTTATGAGGCAATCCTTTCCAAAATTCATGATCTACATCAACTTTTAGTGTATGAACAGACAATGAAGGGATGAAATCACTATCTATTTTCAGAGACATCTTTACAATTGGAAACTCTGAACCTGTGTAATGGGAAACAAGTGTAAGATTACAATTACTTTCTGAGACAGCCTCAAGCAGTGTAAATCCAAACAAATCATCACATTGCTTTACATCATTACAAAGATTACTGAAAATAAATTCATCAACATCAATTGCAGGATCATACACATATGGCTTATCTAAAATCACTATGAACTGATTTGCACTATGACCTTCAGTATCGGTTTCCTCTGTCTTAATTAGTTTGTTCTCATACTCAGTTGACTCACTCAAAAAATCAGTCACCCAACATTGATTATCCATTACACTACTACATGTATCACCAACTGTACTATCTGTGGAGGATATTTCACATTGTGATTTCTGTGGCTCTGCAAGAAGATCAACAATGGAGTCAGGGGCTGTAAAATCTTGATTGCAGGGCTTATTCAATGATGATGATGATGCCTTGCTGTGACTGTAGTGGTATTTTCTGTATGCTGCTATTTTCTTATACCTTCTTTTCCTACAAATATATTTTAAGATAGAAAACAATGGTAGCTGGTTTATAAATATACAAATGCCAGGAAAAAAAGAAAACTTTATATCATTTTATAAGGGAAAAAAAAAAGCTTCTCTTGCACCATATGCAGCTGATATTTTCAATAATATTAAGTTATTATGAAACTAATGCTTGAAATCATGAGCGGCGCTGTCCAAGTAAACAGTTTGCGGCATTACAACATCTTTGTTTGGTTTCCATCAGGTTCAAGCTTACAGGAAATACACAGCATGTTGTGTCAGTGACATTCACAAGATCAATGGTTAGAAATTCCAACAGTTTCCATGAATATCCAGGAGTGTACAAAGTCTGATTGTGAACACTGGCATGAAACAGGACTGAAAAATGAATACTTACCTTGTTTGTTTGTTTGGATTAACAACATGCTGGTTAGCACACACTTCTGATTCAAAATCTGTTTTCAAATCAGGCATTGAAGACAATTGAGAATCAGCAACGCTACAGATAAAGAATGGTAACTTTGTTACACAGATGGAACAAAAGTTTTTCACTGAGACACAATAAAGTAGTCCAAAGTAATGCATATAGGATTGAATGCTTTCCAATTGTGACATGTTAGATTACAAGTTCTAGAATATGGTGTGAAATAAAATGATCATTAAGATTTGAATTTACTTGTCCAATCTTTCAAAAAGGAATGGCTTTGTAATGCAGTGAAAGACTATATCTCACCTTAAAGTGAGAGTTACAAAGAAAATCAGAGAAAATAGGAAGATATTTTGAGGACAACAAATTTCAAGGGTTAGGGGTAGTGGACCCTTAGTCACATCTGCTTCCTAATTGCACACTCTTATGACATGGCAATGAGTTCTACAAATTGCTTCCCAGATATCAGAAATAACATAACAATGATTGATATATATACAAACCTGACATGGTCTATACTTTCATTTATAGGCTTCTTGTAGTGGTACTTTCGTTTCTGCGCAACAGACTTCCTTCGTTTTTTCCTTGGCTGACACACTGAAAATGTCCAAAAAAGTCAAAGTGTTTGTTAGCAACACCATTACTTTTAGATGATTGATGTTGGAAGTTTCTATCATGAATAATTTGGTGATTCCTCAGCTGGTGAATACCTGAGGCTAGTTCTGTGGTCAAATTATTAGGTACTGGTCGTAAATGGTAATTATTCTCAACCACGGGTCATCTGGGTACTTGCAGTTTCTTACATCATTTTTGCGTCAGCGCCATGAAAACAAATAATTGAAGTTTGGATTTTTAAACCACCAAAACAATATTCAAAGTTTCAATATACATAAATGACATAACTTTTAGTTCTGCTTTTTTCCACACAATTTCTGTATCATTCGCTCTTCTGTATCGTCAGATCTCCCATTCACCTTGCTCGTATGCATCAAAGGAAAAACAGTATAAAGCCTGTGTACAGCAGTATTTGATTTCGCTTGGATGTGCGTCATGCACATATATATAAATTGTCTACTTACATGACTTTTCCATCTTGTCAAGTCTATGTTAACTTCAGAGTAATATGTTGCATTAACAGATCTCAGGTAATATTCTAAATTAAAAAAAAGATTCATCTAGAAATTAATTATATTTGAAACAGTTTAAAATATTTTTACAATTTGTAAATACAGTGCAGCCACATATTTATGTTAAACAGTATAATTCATTGCTGATGACATAAAGCCTGCTTTTGATATTGGAAATTAATGATTAGAAATAAATGAATCAAAGTCAATATGACGCACATGAAATGCGGGATTACACATATGAATGTGTGACTGGTAGCCATATTGAATTGTATCATGATACAAGTTGACATGCCCATGTAAGACAGACGCACTGTATTTTTGGAAATCTGTTAACATTAAGGTACTATAATGCGCCTCAAATGTAAAAGACTTAAAATTTCACTCAAATTTTCCTCAAAGAATCTTTCAACCATTGACTTTCAACATTAAGAATAAAAATTGGGGTCACCATGCACGTTTCGATACTTCGTACATAGACAAATTTCCCAAGCTTTACCGATATTTAAAATTCAAGATGGCTGCCATCCCTGTGTTAACTCTATACCAAAAAATAAATTTTTCAAATTTAAAAAAAACTGTGACGGTGAAAGTTTTTCCTTTTCAAAGAGCTTCAAAATGAAACCCAACAAGCGGTAGATCAGAAAGAAATGGAAAAGTTTAAAAGTACAAATATCTGTAGTCCCTAAGACGTGTTTACCTTAATCAGAATGATACAGCCGGCCTTTAGTTTAACTCTTCAAACATTGTACACAATACATATATGTAGGCCTAGCCCGGAATTCATATTGACAGCGGTACAAACCAACCCACATGCAATGACACACACAGACATACATGTATTACTTACTATACATGTTTTTGCATGTGGTTTTTGTTTGTATCATGATCACATGACTTTTCACTGCCCATAGAACACTGCTTTTGTGGATGTGCATACTTTTTTGCCAGAGTAGGCCAATTTTTAAATCACATATATGATGTAAATACTCACAATTAAAACTGATACTGTAACATCAGTTCTGCCCTGCCTGTCACTTGACCAACCAGTTGGTGAACCTGTAATCAGAATCAAACCAAATTAAAAGAAAATGACAGATTATCATGTGAACCTGAAAATCATGTGAACCTGTATTCAGAATCAAACCAAATTAAAAGAATGTTTCGGTAAGACAGATGCACTGCATTCTTAATCATTATCAACAAATGTAAAATAATCATCCTAAGGTCTGCTGGCCTGCAGTTCCACTCTTCCAAAATAAATGGCGTAGTTTGATCAAACTTACTGGCAAGGGATACAGGCCCAAACAGTAACTGTTGTGTTTACATGTATGTTATGACCGCAAGAGAATATCTGAAAAGTTTTGTGAAACAGTATGATATTTTGGGAAAACATGGACATTAATTCTTAGGGCAGATGAAGTGGTCACTAAAACATCTTTTTTCAGGGTTCAGAATCCTTACATCAAAACACACCTGAATTACATAATTCCTCACTCACAAATATGAAGCAGATACTCACAATTAACATTGATATTGTAACACCAAGCCTCCAAACCTGTCACTCAATAAACCACCAGCCCAGGTGGAGAACCTGTAATCAGAGTCAAACCAAATTAAACGAATTTATCAGTGTACAAATACATACTAGGTTGGTATTGTACATCCACAATGAAAAGTAAACTCATATTCCAAAATAAATCATGAGTGATGAAAAATCATGTCAATCTAGTCCACTCCACAATGAAGTGTAACATTTGCTATGTTTAGTATTTTGACAGGCCACATACGGTATGTGATACCCATGACACAACTTTTTTTCATGATAGTATTAGCCTTAGGAAACCCAATCAGACACTGTGGTGGCAAAAAGCAAAAATCAAGTCTTTACCTGATACAGTGTGATGAGTTCCCTCACCGCCTTTGTTGTCCTGTAACTGGGTCTGCTGAGGATTTCTGTTAACATCAATCAGAAAGACAACTCAAACTAGCACATAATCATCATAAGATCTGCTGGCCTTTAATTAAACTATTCTACATTACAGCTGGACCAATTTACTAATAAAGGCCCATATTTATGCCAGCAATAGAAAAAAATATCTGAAGCTCACAAACATATAGTAAAACTGATATAATAGAGTTAGTACCACCTGGAAATATTACCGGTGAATACCATTTTTACTGAACAGGGACAAGACAAAAAAGGACCAGTATGGACCCGAGAGTTTGTCACTTCAACCTTTTTTCTGAGCCACAGTTTCCTTGCTACACAATGGGAATACACTGCAACATTCTTAACAGTAAATTTTAGATTACAATATTGCTGACAATATATGCAAATACTCACAATTAAAATTGGTAGTGTAACATCAGTTCTGCCCTGCCTGTCACCAATGCAATCAGCCAACCACCCAGTTGGAGTTAACCTGGAAGAAGAATCAAACCAAGTTTAAAGAATGTTTCAGTGTAAAGTTACATACAAGATGGGTAAGGCATCATCACAATGCTGAGAAAATTTTCCTTTTACAACTTCGCAATCAATCATGGGCACTGAAAATCCACTTCACAGTTAAAGGAGGAATTCCGGTGTAAAAAAGACAGAGCTTACTGGAACTATTAATTTGTGTTGCTGACTTGAAGGGATGGATCATACTATTCATAGACAGTTATTGCATTGAAAATCACTGTATATAAAGACCTTTGGATAAGCTTCATTCACACACACATGTAAATTATTTAGAACTCTACAAATATGATCAAACCATTAAGGTAGACAGGAGCATTGCTTACAAAAGCTCACTATCGATTCAAACACTAATGCAAACTATCTCCAGATTCTATTTCTTGGGATTAAAATTTCCCCTTTTAAGAGTATATTGACAATTAGGTCATTTGTATGGAGCATTAGGTTGAACAAACTTCTGTAAAGGTACATGTTTTCTGCCAGTAGCTTGGTACTTATCAAATAAAACATAAATTTGATCTTTACCACTTGGATGGCATCATTGTGTGGGACTTCAACATGTAAAAATGTTCCAACTTTTGTACTTAATGGTTAAAGAAATAGGAAAATACAGATTGAATCATGTTGCACACATTCTGCAAGAAATATGAACTTCAGCATGCATATTTCATGGATCAATTTGCTTGTATTATTGAAAAGGGTCAGTTCCACAGAAAAGTAAATGCTGAGAACTATAATTACTCACTTACCATCTGTGTTTGACTCTGATCCCATGCCTTGGCTGTACAGTTTTGCTAACTTGGGAAACAACCCAGCATTCTATGATGAAATAGCTTCAACATAAACAAGAACAATGTACTATTAATGTCTCTAGTACAAAGCAACCCAACCCTAACAACCCCCAAATGCTAAAATTAAACAAAATTATAAGAAAATTTGCTTTAAATTTTTTGAAAATGCTAAAAAGTGAAGGGTCAAAATGTTTTCAAGTGTCAAATAACACACAATGCATCTTATTTTGGGGCTCCTAACATGATATTGATTACATAAATTGTGCACAGGAACAACACACTGAAAATGTCACTTGTGTAATGGGTAAGATAATGCTGACATACCCTCATTACAGAAATTTTATACCAGTTCTAAGTTAGATACCAATACTTTTTTGCAATCAAACATAACAAACCAGCAATTTGTTGCACAATTTGCTCTCCTAGCACAATGTTTAACAAAATAATAGGAAAAATGCTGAAATATTATGTCATCAACAGATCTCCTTGGTGGAATTGTGATTCAATTCTGACATCCACTTTGCCAAAGTGCACATTACTTTTACAAAGAAAACAATACTTTCCTGCAATCAAGCATAACAAAACCTCCATTTAGGCACATAAACTGTCCCATATGGCACAGTTTTTGACAAAGTTCAAAGAAAAATGTAGTATTATGATGTCAACAGTTTTTCTTTATGGAACTATGATGCTATTCTGAATCCTAGCTAACAAAATTGTACACCATTTTACACAAAAAGCAACAATTTCTTGCAATCAAGCATAACAAAACCTACAATTTGGTGCATAATTTTCTCTCCTGGCACAATTTTTGACAAAATAATAAGAAAAATACTGTGACGCTATGTTACCTACAGATTTTCTCAGTGAAATTGTGATTTCATTCTAACATCCACCTTACCAAAGTACACATGAGTTTTACAAAGAAAATGACACTTTCTTGCAATCACACACAACAAAACCTGCATCATGGTGCATAATGTACTCATATAGCATGATTTTTGACCAAATTATAATAAAAATGCTCTTTTGTCTAGTTGTCAGCAGACTTTCAGGGTGGAATTTAAGGATTGAAAGTGCCATTTTTGACATTCAACCTAGCAAACAGTACACAAATTACACAGGGAAAAAAATACTTTCATGCAATTCTACATGACCAAACCTACATTTTCATATACTAATTGTCCCTGTGACATATATTTTTACCAAATCATAGTGAAAATCCTGTGAAATGCATTTTTTGGTGAGATTTTAGGGATTTAATGAGGAATTTCTTGCAGATGGCACAACAAAAAGTACACCGTTTTTTCAAGAAAATCAATGTTTTCTTGCAATCCAGGGTAGCTAGACCAACATTTTGGTACTAAATTTGTCTGTATAAAATGACGCCAAAAAAAATAATAACAAAAGGCCCGTAAGTCTCATATTTCTTTAGACATATTCAAGGAAATTCTGCAACAATTTTCACTATATCACACAACAGGTCCAATATTTTATCGAATCTGTAGAAATAAGTTTGGCCTATTTGCACTCCCTAACATGAACAGAATCGGATGTTTGTGGATCTCGATATTGTTTGCCACTCACCGATTCAAAATTATTTTGTTTACAGGCTCAAAACAAAAATTTGAAGTTAAAGGTGGAAATTTAAAAGCAGATAAAAATAAAACGAGCATTGCCGAGGGTCACGAACAATCTCGATACACATTTCAAACGATCTAATTTTTCGTATTTGGAGACCTTGTTGTCACGAAAATACACAAAAACATGTATTCAATCCCACTTGACACTGTTATTAACGGTTGCAATAACATATTCTATTGAAATTAGACACTTTGATCGTATGATTTGTGATAAAAAATTTACACACGACTCTCCACAGTCGCTGTGTCTGGCAGCGCGTGCTCACAGCTGCACAGCGTAGCCTTCTTACAGTGCGGACGCACATAGGCGATTTTTCCGTTGTTGCTAGGCTTGTCTATTCCAGATTCTGTCGTCGCTAAGGCGAGACGACGGGCGCCACCGAGTCGAAGCTGACTGACAGGGCGACACATCAGGTAAGCTGAGCTCTCAAAATTTCATTAAATTTTGACCGTTAAATTAGATAAATATGTTTTAAGTGCGTTGGTTCTAGTAGATTGATGGTCCGACAGTTGTTTTGATGGCTTTTCCCCAAATATTTGACATTTTTTTCGGAAATACGGCAAAAACTTTCAATGTCAATTGTGGGTGGGTTGTGACATATCTGGCAGAAACCTGTGAAATTAATACCGTCGTTTGAGAAGTTAACATTTCCGTCTCATGGGTTTAATTTGTAAAGTTTTGGTAAATTTATTATCCTTACTCATCATTTAATGTGCTGGAGCAAAATCGGACTTGGGGAAGATCGGATGGCATTCTGAGAGCGATTTATTTTCAGCTATGTACAAACCGGAAGTGAGCCAAGGAGGCCGTACAACATTCCCGGTAATCGATTGCAACTAAAATAATATTGCAGGGTTTAACGGAACTGTTATTTTGCAGAACATCTCTTTGAGATGAGCGAAAAATCTTCCTCCGTATCTGACAGTTTATTTAGTTTCCATCGCAACATTCTGTGTAGAGAACTAATATTTCTTCCCTTTCATCAAAAAAATATATACACAGATCTGATGACAAGCTCTCTGTTTGATATGCTAAAACCTGCATTCTAAAATATAAAAAGCATCTTTTTATGTGTAGGATAAAAATACTTGTGTCAATAATATGTACATGCATAAAACTCGTAAGGCTGCATTCACAAAAAACGGTTAAGGGGGCTGGAGGAATTCAGGGGGGATTCGAAAATTTTTGGGTAGTAGAGGGGAGGGGGACTTGAAAATTTTGCTCCACCTGTAGGGGAACTTGAAAATTTTTTGGTTCCCTTTTATGTTTTACATTTTCCAATTCAAAGATTTTGTAGGTAATTCAATGAAAAATGAATACAATTTTTATGTCATCGAATTGTTGTAATGTTAGTAATAATATAACAAAATCTAGAACCATTTTTGTTACATTTCATGACTTTTATTTCGAACAAATCTAAACATGTGTGATTTGTCGTAAAAAGCCAAATGAGCCTAGTTACTCAGGGCAGAAGCTGCAAATGTTGATGATTTCTGCAATATTTCTATGTAATATATCAACTACAGTTTCTTGCTGTCTCCCTACAGCATGCTCAAACACACAATATTCAGTTTGTCGACAAAACCTGTATATACAAATATGTATTTGGTGACAATTTAATTAGAGTTCAGACTGACAGTCAGTGATACAAATGCATGGTACACATACACAGGCTGTGATAGCAAGCTGAATATTGGACAGTTCAAGATGCTGTAGGGAGTAGAACAAGAACTCAGTTGTATAAACTGAACAAAACTATTGTCAAAATTATCAAAGTATCACTATCAGATTCTGCCCTGCTACTGCAGTGTCACTGTTACTGCATACCTGAGCAGTGCAGAGATAGTTCTGACTCTGATGTACACAGTAGTTGAAGAAGGGTTTCGGTCAAATGACGATCATGACAGTGAAACATACAGGCCAGGGAGCAACATATGGAAGACCAGGAGACTTGAAAAGTTATCGTGAATTTTTGAATTGTGGCATATGAGAATAAATCAAATATTAAAGAAAAAGGTGGGGTCACCATGCTTGATTTTCTATATTTTCATATTCTTGTCATAAAATAATACAAAAGTAAAACTTTGAACAGTGGGGACTAAATGAAAAAAATATGTGACTAAATGGCATTATTTATTTTTTAACCAAATTTGCCATTATTACACATAAAATGTCAGAGATTAAAACATTTATTTGAGGGAACTTTTTAGCCATCCAGTATTGTCCATTTCGAGTGGCATCTAATTCATATATGTCTTGGACTTTTGAAACAAATTTTTGGTAACTCAGTTTTTGACAACATGGCAATGAGCCAGAATTCACAATTTGCCTACTCTCTGATGATCGTCATTTTTTTGTGCTCTTCGGCAGCAACAATTGACCTGGACAGAGTTGGATGAACTCAAGATGGCTTAGACCGATAAATCCAAAAAGTTCACTGATGCCTTTAAGATGAATCAATTTAAGAACTTGTCTCAGGAATATGACTTTACAAAGTGCTAATAGCAGGTAGTGTTGCACTGCTGTGAGCTGAACGCCGCAATACGTGATTTTTTCTGCATACACATCCTTTACAAATGTGTGGGATTGTGATAGTTGGGGGGAACTTGAAAACTTTTGATCATATAGAGGGGGGCATTTGAAAATTATTTAGGGCATTGAGGGGGGATCTGAAAAAAATAAGATTATAATCGCGATTCCTTCAGCCCCCAGAGTAAATGACTAGGTGTTGGAACAGCTGATGATGTGAGCTCTATGTGATCTATGCATGTACATTAAGAAGGCCCAAGGTGTATTTTGTTTAATTGGATACATACCTTAAAATGTTATTTATAATTCCCATTTAATGTATTGTCATTACATTTGTTGTCTACTTGCAGATCACGGAACATCTATACAGTGAAAGAACTGACACAGAAAGTGCAAGAAGAATGTTTTGATTTTTTTGATTTAATTTTGCAATAAAATGTTGACCTTAGCAATATTCCTGACTGTCCGGCAATTTTATTTAGTTGTGGCAATATGGAAGCTTGGAATAAGTGTTGAATGTGTTTCAAAAATTGTCTGGGTGTAGTACCCTTTGATAAGTTACAAAACGCATGACACAGAAATATTTTATTCTATCTGAAATGAATACCAAGATGACTAAACCAAAGTCTCAGCAGTCCTGCAATCATTTTTGAAGGCAATATATGTCTTGATGTGCGCCTAGACATAAGAGCATATACCTGAAATATACAGTAAAGCCCCATTAGCTGTATCTTTTCTACACATGCACCTTGCAATGCTCACCAAAATATATTATCTGATTTTCAAAGATAGCTTTTGCAGTCCCTGTCATTACTCGAATCCATATTCGGAAGCCAAAAATTATTGTATTGTTAAAAATCTAAGTTGTACATTCTTTACCAAATTTGGAAACTTTTTTATCACATTTTGGGAAGAACTTTGGCTTTAGTCACTTTTGATTGGAAATCATATTTAAAAATCATCCTAAAATACAGCTAATGTGCCTTAAAACAAAACACCTTTTTCCTAAAAAAAGGATGTAGGTTGTGTTACAATGATCAGACGTAGGCTTACTTTGTTAAAAGAAAGGAAAAAATCATTTATAACAAGTTACAAAGTGGATACGAAGCATGATTTCTGAACAAAAAGGCAATGATGATGAAAAATGAAATTCTAAAAAAACGACAGAGATGGCAAAGGTCCTCGGTAGAGGGCGGCTTTATTTACTCGCTAGGTCATGGTCGATGGTGTTTTGGGCACATTTTAAGTTAACATTTCCGTCTCACGGCTTTAATACAAAAACCGAATACGTAGTCTCAAAACTTAGTATCTGCGCTATCGATCACTGGCCAAATCTAACTTGGGGACGACAAGGTGACGGAGTAAAACGCTAAAATTTAGGGCGGTGCGAGTAATTTTGAGGGTAGTGACGCACGCGACGACTTTGTTTTTCACCATATTTTTTCACAAAATGGAAAATTTTGTGTCAAACGTCTGTTCCACCCTATAGGTTACGTTGATATCTTCCATAGTATTTAGTTTTTACGGCACACGGAACACGGGTAGACAGACCCTAAGCGAAAAATCTCCATGGTTTCAATTGCAGAATGCGGCGATATAAATTTGAATTTTTTCGTTCCATACCCCCCACGTAGAGAAGTTCGATTTGGTGCGTTCCGACTATGTGCGTCGCCACTGTTATGCAGGCCCCGTGCAGGCCCAACTTTGGCGCGCACAAAACAAGGCACAGCGACTGTGGAGAGTCTAGGCAGGGCTGTGTGTTACCGACGTTACACAG
This sequence comes from Ptychodera flava, assembly GCA_001465055.1. Lineage (NCBI taxonomy): Eukaryota > Metazoa > Hemichordata > Enteropneusta > Ptychoderidae > Ptychodera > Ptychodera flava. Next base: position 80,162 of record LD352334.1, on the reverse strand, counting down.
CCTTCCGCCATAGCCCTGCAGGCTGCTATAGGCAAAACCGCTGGTACCTAGCTCCTCGGAAATACGGCGCACAGGGAGGCCGTAAAACGTCGGTAACACACAGCCATGGCCATTCAGAGCTAGCAGTCTGCAGGGCTGTGGTGGGAGGCCGTATAACGCCGGTATTACACACAGCCTGCCGTGCACAGCTAGCCGGCCGGTTCCTGGGTGAATGTGCTTTACAAAAACGTCGCGATTAATTCCGTAGGGCTTTTCTCGCTTGATATGAATCGCTTGGGATATTTCTCAGATTTTTTTTCAGATCCTCGAGGGTTTTGTTTTGGAAGAAATGTCTGTTCATTATGTTTTCCATATCACAATTATTACAATGATCGCCTCTGGGTTCCCGTCACCCACAGGCCCACGGAACGTTTCGTAGTAGATCGTCGTCGGATGGGAAGTGACTGACACTGTGAGGCCGAAGGCCGAACCTCGGTACTGTATTCTTATTCTTAACCTCGGTACTGTATTCTTATACAGTACCGAGGTTCTTATACAGTACCGAGGTTCGGCCTTCGGCCTCACGGTGCCAGTCACTTCCCATCCGACGACGATCTACGAAACGTTCCGTGGGCCTGTGCCGTCACCTGGCCCGTGGACTACAGTGTTTCCTCTGGCTATTTTTTTCTGTTAGCCATACTGGCTAATTAGCATCAAAACTGATTAGCCACCATTTTGCAACCAAAATGTTTCAGTATGAGCGTGACCCACAGAGTTTTCCCCAGGGAAAAATCATACAGTGGCTAATTTGCATAACAATACATGTAATCGTTATGGTAATGAGATTTTAATGTTTTTAATGCTCAGGGGAGAACACAGTGGTATATTTCAAAGAAAACAACATACACATGTTCACACACATATTTTTAACACAGTCATGTGAACAACGTTTTATTTCTCGTTCGTCAAGATACTGTATCAACACATTGTTGAACACTGTCCCCACACTGACAGATCAAGATACTTTCTTGGACAGATCTAGAGTCAGTGATCCACTTTCACAATCCATGATCTCTCTAAAAGCATTCAGCTTTTCCACAAGTCTTTCTCTGAAAGGTATACTTGATGATTCATGTTCATTTACTTTACAAAGTACACCAGAACAAAATATTCTTCTGTCTTTCATATTTGACCAAACAGTGAAAGCTGTTTTGAAAGTCAAATTGCTCTACCGTAAATCAGGGCCTACAATTGCAATCCTCATTAATCTGTCGACATTTTTTGCTTGGGAGCTTTGCAGTTTACTCTCCAGTCTGTGCCCTGCAGTGCGTTCATGTTTGGTGAAGTTGTCTTTTTTAAAAACTTCATATGACCGACCAGATGTCAAAATATTGTTCTGCCCTACTGATTGGCATACTTTCCAGAAAAACATTTGTTTGTCTTTCTCAAAAATCAACCAAGGGAATTCGACAAACCATTCCTCCTGTAATTTACGTTTCTTCTCAACACTGCCCTTGGTCACGTTTTCTAGCGTTTCTTGCTGCTTTCATTTGTACAGGCAGTGGAGCTCGCCAGTGACTGAGAGTTTACCGGTAGCAATTCAGGGTCTCTGGCTATCGGGTTTCATTCAGCTGGCCCTATTGAACTTTGATCAGTGTCGGCTGCTTTTCTGTCCGTTAGAGGTCATTATGTAAGCGAGCTGTCAATGCACCATGCGTGCTATTCAAATCAATCATGGCGGGTCATTCAAAACGTTTTAGCTACGTTCAGCTTAAACCCCCTAGACTATTGTTTAAAAGTCAACAGAGCGTGCGCAATACCACCCATTTTTAAACCTCTTAGGCCAAGAGGGAAAACAGTGGCAATGACTCAACACTTCCGCATTAGGAATTTGGATTCGCCAGGCTGGCGAACTGGCCTTCAAAAAAATTCGCCAAATGGACATTCCATTCGCCAATTGCCTAATTGGCGAACGGCAGCGGAAACACTGGGACTACCAGAAGATGCCCGGACGAGCACTATAAAAATGTTATCAATGCTCTCTCAATAGCACAGTGTGTAATTTTAGACTATCTGGATCCAAAACATACCCGTTTCTGCACATCTGCGTCACTCAAAGCAATTTTGATGTCTTACGTTTGATAATCACGGCAAAAAGATCAAGCATTGTATCAACCAGGTACAGGTTACCCGCAACCGATATCAAGGTCACCCATGGCAGATGATCACATGACCATGTGAGTATGGTTGAGTGTACTTGATAGAAGGGGTGTACGTTGTTCTGTATGTGGCTTCAAGACAAATAATACATTTTTCATGAAAGAAATGTGAACCGAGAAAGGTAAATTTACATAAAATACTTTATTTGACTTGAAGAATTCATATTTCATACATTGTTTGACAAAAACTTGAGGTATATCATGTTATTAGTACACATATATTCCCACCACCCTAATCCAGTCACCCACCGTATCTGGTCACCTGATCAAAGTCACCCATGACCTGTATGCAAGTAGCACGCTTAAGATTAAGAATCTGTTTGCAATCATTGTATTTTGTTCACTACGTGCAAAAGGGCTTTCGATAATTGTTTCACTATTTTTGTCAATTAAATGTCGACTACAGTTTCTTGTTCTATTCCAGAAAATATGTTTTTATTGCATGGTTTGTGTGCTACCTCCATTGCGTGAGATACACATCGTTAAATTGTCAACTCTGCCTATAAACTGCACATGATTGGTAGTTTCGAAAAGTAAATTCTGGTCCGGACTACAAATTTAATACAATTCAAATGTAAACGTGGTAGTGCATTATACACATGTATACTAAAAATATAGCAATGAAGAACAAATACATGAACAATAACTGACAAAAACACAAATAGTTTAAACCGGTTGAATAAATTTAAAAAGGGAAGACAATAAATTGAATATGAATATTGAAATAAAAACAGAACAACATATGCAACATTTTGAATGACTTCCAACGATAGAGATACTGAAGTCACATTTTGAATATTTATGTTGCATGTCTTGTTTGGTCGTTTACTTCAATTCATATTCAATTTATTGTTTTCTCTTATATTTGTTTCTTGCTTTTTTTTTTACTTGTTGTTCGTTTCATACTTTTGTGTTTGTTTTAGTTTCATTGGTTGAGTATTTTTTAGCGTTTTGGTTTTTTGTTTTGTTTTGTTTTTGTTTTTGTTTTTTTACGTTTTTAACCCCGCCACCACCTCAGGGCGGTGTTAAACACGTTAAAGTCAAAACCAGCCCGTAAAAGGCAGAAATCCCGTCGGAAAACACCACAGTTATGGACCCACAGCTATACCTTATCGATTATCAATATGTGCGATTATCGTATCGAGTGATTATCGTATCTATGTCGTAGCAATATTCTGATGAAATGTAAAAAAATTAATTAACTCATGGCCGGTGCCTGTCATTTAACAAAGTCATTGTAAAAGCCTACCCACAATTGACGCGCATACAACATAAGATCTGAAAACGAATAACAGTTAGAAAATGTTGCAAAATGCCTGGCGGGGCATTCGAGGACATTGATGAGATCTCGAGAACACCACGCACCGTGTACTGTTGCACACTTCTAATTCCACTGTGTCTTATCCAGTAAGATGTTCGATAAAACAAAAAGTTTAGGTATCACCTACACATTCGACACGACAGACACGGTAACAACTGTCCAGTTTTGTTCATTCGAACAGTTTTCTCAGCTGATCGCTTTCGGAGATCGTTTGATGGTGTCGCTTCCAGGTAAGACAATGATACCCTGAATACTGTGGTTCCGTTGCCAAAAAATTTCACTGGCGATTTTGATGGCCTTTCCTCATCACCCAAAATCGCTGAGGAATGTTATTTTGCTAGGGAACTGCAGCAATAAAAACGAAAGAGATCCCATTTCTGTATTCTTTACTTTCACAAAAGACTAAATCACTTTCCCCAAACAATATGTCCAGTGTTCAAATGAATACAAGAGAAGTCGGCCAGTTGCGAACTCGGCCAGTTGGAGAACTCGGCCAGTTACGAACTCGGCCAGTTGGAGAAGTCGGCCAGTGGGCGAACTCGGCCAGTACAGTATGCATCCAATGCATTAGGATATATGCTCCATTATAGTGTTTCTTTTTTTGAAGTTTTACTAAAGTTATATGCGAAAGCGATCTAAATGTCATTTGCAAACTTCACGGATCACATTTCAACGCACGTATGATAAACACACATTGGGTAAAATTAAAGATGGCGGTGAATCGCGATCGTGGTAGCGAGTTTTGCAGCCTTCGTCATTTACACTTGAAGTTCGTTAAAAAGTCATAGGAGATGGTGAAGCAAATTAGTTTAGAGTCATCAAGCCATGAATTTTACTGAAGAAATGGCATAATGTTTGCCTGAACTTTAACACGCTACGCGCGCGATCTGCAGAAACACTGAGGCAGACTGTACATGTTTTGCAGGGTGGACGTGGGAGCTCTTCGACTTCGAGTTGTTTACTGAATGTTCGTAGTAGTATTAAACCGACAAAATAACAAAAACTATGGTAGTAAAAAGTTAAAATTGTTTGGCATATTCAACTGTGAAGAGAATGCGTATGCAATCATATTGCTTTGTTGCGAGTGGCCGACTTCTCCTGGCCGACTTCTCCCACTGGCCGAGTTGGTCGGCACCGGCGCTGGCCGAGTTCGCAACTGGCCAACTTCTCCGGTTACCGTTCAAATACTTAATGGAATAGAATGTCACTACACATCCAACAACTCAGTCACCCGTCACGGTCCCTTGTGGTTCGATACTGGGCAAAGGCCCCTACCCTGTAAGATATTTCTAATGCTTTCAGGGGCCTTCACTACCATGTATCGAACCACAAGCGATGGTACTAGTGCTACAACTACTGGTTGCCCAAACTAGGTGATATGGCCATACCCGCTTTGGTGGTAGTAGAATCTTTCAGTCCACATGTAGACACAAGGAGAGTGTCCACAGTGGCTTTACCTTGTGATACAATGGAGTGCTGGCTAGAATTCAGTCTGGGAGTAGTATGCTTCATCACTAAACAAAAGCAATTTATAGGTCTCTGCATAGTGGCCATTAATATGGATATTCAGGTGTATGGTGACAATGTTGCAGCCAGGAATTTTAAATGAGAGGATACTGTGTCCCAACACTGTTTACTTCGTGGGACATTTTGCACAATCCAGGGGACAAAATGTGTGTCAGTTGTCAATCAAATTTTACTTTATTATAAATCGGTTTCACAAAACAAATTTCAAGCTACCAGGACCACGTCACTATGATTAATATCAGGCACAGCGTACCATATCTGCCTTCAATCAGAGCTCAGTTGGACTAGAACCAAGTGCAGTGTTTATGTTATCACAGCTTTCAAAGTACATAAATATAAGCCTCAAAATAATTATGAAAAAAAAGGCAATTGTCATTAACAGATATCCATTGAACTCAGTCGACTCATGAGTATGCCTGAGGTGGCTCGCAGTGTGAAAGAATGTGGGACAACGGGTTCCATTTTGGGGACATTGTTGCAAGGGCATGTCCTGGTTGCAACACTGATGGTGCACACCTAGTTGCTATATATGTAGCCCTTGGTATGGTAGAGTGCAATGTAGAGGATATACATCCTGGTATGTGAATAACCCTTTTTTTATTATAATACATCTTTTAAAGTCGTAATTAACCAGTTGAAAGTATAGTGTTTTCAGTTTGTCTTATACATACACTGTATTGCGGGGCTATTTCACATAAAATCACAGATAATCTGTGAGGTGTTCGACTCGCCTTGATTGACTACATTACTGGGTGATAGAGAGATGTATAGTTTTTAGAAAGTGATGAGATCTTGTAGTTTTCCCAATGTTTACATAAAATGTGACTCTGAGTTTGTATCTTTGATATACATCAATGGGCAGGTTTTAATTTGGTTTATGTTGTACCAGACACATCAAGAAACAACATACATAGTTTTGTGTGGCGCCCCCACTTTAGCCTCTTGTTTTACCATTTGTTTTTGTTGCTCTATTCCTGCATAATATTTGCAATCTTTCATGACAGTTATGTGGATGTGTTTATGAAAATTAATGCTTAGTGACAAAATGATAAAAGTAGATTTCTTTTAGATCAGTCAGTTGCTTGTTGTTTTACAAAGTAATATATTCATACATTTGATGGCCTGCTGTTCTCACACATATTCAACATCTTTCTATCACAGGTTGAAGACCCAGAGATTGATGGTTTTGATTTTGAACATCTCAGAGATTTTCATCACGGAACAAGGGTAACAACAATAGCATGGAGACCAGAAACTTCATTAGAAACTCTACCAAGACAAGTCAAGTAAGTTCCTATTCTGTACGTAAATCAACCTCTCAGTTATTATGGTACATGGATTGTCTCATTTTAGCATAGGCTTTGAATTCTAAATATTGTCTATGGCAACCATGCATGTACATACAAATTGAAGGTTGATTTCTAGAAAATGACTGTTAGTGTTGGTATCTGAAAAGAATGTTGACTATAAATGATTGCAATGCTCTCCAAATGTTGCCCTTTTGCAAAATTGTGATATCTGTTCAAAAGACTGATATGTGACCACTTTGTACCATATTCCTAGAAAATGTGACAGATACTTAGATAGAAAGATTACATAATGGAGCAGTACGATGCATCCTATATCTGTACCATAATATATAACTTACAAGATGAATATATTTTTCATAGGATCTCTTCATTTGAATACGAGTACTCATTTTTTAAACAAAAGAGCCACCAAGCTGACTCAAACAAAGCTTTAATTTCAATTTCAATACTGGTTCTGAAATTAGACATCAATCTGGTCACTTGATGAAATATCAACCAAAAGGCTGTATTACAATCAGAAGACCAATGTCACCTTCAGATTGGCATCACATCCGGTGTTTTATGACATATACACCAAAACTAGAGAGGGCCTTGCAAAGATTTCATGACATTTTGGTCTGATGTCCAATCAAAGCTCATACTCTGTAAACATGTACAATGAAGAATTGTTTTGGTCAAGTCAGGTGACAAATACAACAGAGCAAGATTTTTCGTTATGCGTGGCAGGTCAATGATGAAAATGTGTAGACTGTGATATTTCTCATTTCTAGCAAGTTACATAGGAAAACATACACCAATGCTCATAGCCTTCCCTTGCCAGTCAATCCTTGGAATTTCTTTTTGATCATTAAGGTGGTAATAATTTTGACAGTGTATATAAGTTTATATTGAAATAACTTGCTGACAGCATATTGTTTGCAAAATTGTTCAAAGTTTGAGACATCGCATTCAGGAAAGTAAATTACAAAACTATGTTGTTACTTTGTGAAAATCAATAAATCAGTTATATCAACCAGTGAGATGCTTTGAGTTTTCTCACATTGTGCAGCAAAATGCTACCTTTGTGAACCTATTGACATCTACAGTTGGTGATGGAAGTAGTGTAGGTAATAGTAATACCATATTTGTTAACACATGCAAAGTGGACTTAAAGTTTTGACAATACCTGCAGGAAATATATGCAACATCCTGTGCTCGTGGTGCTAAAGGCAAAAATAAAATTGTTTTCCAAAAATGTGGTTAATTAGTTACCATTGATACACTGGTAAGCAAGGAAGATAACAAATCGTTCAGCTTTTTTATTTCTTTGTTTTTACTTTGTCTACAGATTTTGTACAGCAGGAGCAGACAGTAAACTCAGATTGTTTTCATCAGATTTTAAAGGGAAGACACTGTAACAGTAAATAATATCAATATAATCATACAACAATATCTGTCATTGCACATACGGTAGGATAATTCTGTCGTGAAATTTATACCATACATTCAGTGTTCCCGCTAAGGCTTATTTGCATGCTAGTTGCGCAGTGTCTCAGACTGCTCTCGCAGTGGACTTTCATGTTTTGCACAAGTATAGTTTTCAAGTCATTTCAATCGGTATTAGTTTTGGTAAGGATAAACTTAAAACTCCTGTAAAAGGTGAGATCTCAGTGCCAATTTTGCTTTGGTGTTTTGAGTTTTAGTGCTTGTACTTGTGGTGCAGTTGCTACCAACACACATATATGTGTTCAGGGTAGTTGTCACATACAAATGTGGTTTTTGCATCCTTTGCATGAAAACAGCAAATGTAACTCACCATGTCAATCTGAAGAGAGAAGTTCCTATCTTAAACGAAATATCATCTAAATCTTGAAATTTAATGATCAAGAATTTTAATTTATTTCATACTGGTTTGTCATTCTTTCCCTTAAATTTACCGTGTCTCTTCATCAATTATATGTATGGCATGGCGAAAACCATCTCATCACATCAAATCATCGCTCGCTTCGATTTTGGCTAATTGCTACAAACTCTGACAGGTTACCAGTTTGTCCTGTTTGTTTTCAGGTAATGGATGGTCACACAAGTTATGTCAATGATGTTGTCTTTGCACCAACAGAAGGTCAACAAATTGCCAGTGTCAGTGATGATCACACTTGCCGAGTCTGGGACTTAGATGGACTCCAGAGGGCGTGCTTTCCTTTGTACTCTCCTGGTATGTCTGTGTGTTGGCATCCAGATGAACCGGCCAAGGTAACTTGTCACTGTCCCAAACAAACATTTCTGCACACACTTTGGTTTGGTGTTTTCCTCACAAATCACAGAGCTTGAATAAGGTGGTGCTCTTTTGACCTCAGTGGAACTGAGGTTCAGTGTTTTCCACATCAATCACAGATCTTGGATAATGGGAGCTCCGAGTGGTCTTTTGACCATTGTGAAATTGAGGTATTGTGGTGCTTTCAAAATCATTCATGCATGTTGAATTAGGACAAAGCTCTCCCTACCCCAATGAAAACGTGACCTGAAAACTCATACCAACTGCAAGCGTAGCAAACAAACAAGGGTGACCCAATTACAGAAAAAACATTACTGATACACTCTCTCTGTTGCTGAAGAATACCATTCACTGAATGCTATGCAACCTTTCAAATGATATGTCAGAGTCCTTAAATTGTTATCAAGTCTATATATCTTGAACTTTCGATAGTTAGTTGCCAATGATTCCTGGAGCACATCAAAGAGGACAGACACTCTCTAAAAGTGTAGTGGTTAAAGTGACACTTATTTTCAATATTGTGATGAAACATAAATGAATTCTACAAAACCCAATCATTAAAATCCTCTTTTGTTATCATGTTTAATTCCATATTTAGCTTAACAGTTCTACTTCAACATTTCTCTACTACTAGCTAATGGTGGCTGAAAAGAAAGGCACAGTCAGATTTTATGATCTCACAACCCACCAACCAATTATGTCACTAGATGCTGGTCATGTGGCCCTAATGTCGGCTGATATCTGCTTTCTTGATCCAGTTCGCATTGGTTGTATTGCAAATGGAAATTGGATGATGTGGGATTCCACAAGGTCAAGGTGAGAAGGTCTTCAGAGTTGGATTGGTGTGTATTTTTACAATTTTAAAAAGTTTCAATTCAAGTAAGCCTTTCAAAACTGTATAATTCCTATGTATTAAAAAACAATATTTAATATCTTTTTCTGATATTTTGAATACCTGATGTAAGATGCGTGTCATAGTTGCAGAGCAATATTTTCAAGAACCTTATCATTTCTTCTTCAGCCTGCCACAGGAGAACAGACAAGCTCACAATGAGGGTGGTAGAAATTTCAGATGGTCACAAGTCAGTGAGAATCTGTTTGCCACAACAGGACACAATGAGGTCAAGGTATTCCATCTGGGACACTCACAGGTAATGTAGGCTTCATGCACAATCAAGCTTTTCAACTCTTTACTTACAAAGCACAGCACTTCAAACAACTCTATTAGTGTAAACAAGTGTAGAGGTACTAGTCTGTGTTTGTTTTATAACCATCATATTATTCATGTCTTCTTGAAATTGGATTACAGAACATGGCACTTGACAGTGCTTGTGGTTTTAGTCTAGAGTATGCTTTATACAGTTCACTTGACAGACTTTGTACTAAACAATTTCGCATTGGTTGACTTTGAACAGAATTTTCTGTGGTTATTTGTGAATGAAAGGTGATATAAAAAGCAGTCGTCTCATTCTTGTCTAGAAAAAGTAAAATAACTCTGCTCTTTCATTAATATGAATTTCCATTGGTTTTCAGGTACCTGTGTCAAGTTCATTACCAGTCACAGCAGGGGGTCTGTGCTGGCATGCCACTTTACCAGTTTGTGCTGTTGGTGGAGATGGGAAAGTACATCTATGGATGACAGTAATATGAACTCAGTCAGTGAGAGATGAGTACAGACAACAATTCCACTTTTCAGTATTTCTACATGTTGCAAATTGAAAAGCTGTTTCAAAAGCTGTTCTTGAGATAATGTAAAATGGAAACAGGCTTGGAAAAATCAGTCCTACTGAGAACCTGACAATTGACAGAAACATTGTTACCATGGATGGATACATTTTTACCGTGGATGGATACACTTTGCTCAATGAAAAGTTCATTTGTCATCAAAATGGAAAGAGGTACATCTATTGTCATGGTAGTTCAAAAGAATTTTAACGGTTAAAGGTGTTCCATTCCTCATCTGGTTTTATCCTCGCATTATAAATTTCCTGAAAATAGATTTGCATGGGGAATTGATATCATGGACAACTTTAAGAAGTATGAACAATGCATTTAATTTAATCATGTCTAGGCAGTACCACTACAGCTGTAAAGCAGCCAAGTTCTGGCTGGGTATTGTTTCCTTCAGGCCAGAGAGAGAAAAAATATGCAGACTCAGATTTCCACTTTTTATCATCTCTTTGTGAGACAACCGAACCAATCATTGAAAGATTTTTCTTTTCTTTTTTTTGGCAAAATTGAAGTAGTAAATTTTTCTTTTATTTCATAATAATGAATGTGTACTTCCTTTGCAAATACCATACATCTTGGGAATGGAAAATAAAAATATTGCAGCAAACAAATGTATTTGCTCTATATTGAAACGAGCACTATCAGAAGCACTACAGAAGCATTTCCAGGATTATGTGACAATGTTTACAAAACAAGTTCAGCAAATAAAGAATGGTGATTTGAAGAAAAATTCTGAAATGTCATTTTAGTTTTCAGAACTTTTAATTGTTCCACATAACAATGCTGGAATATACCGGTAAGTTAGGATTTGAAATCTGCCCGTAATTCTGCAGTGACTGACACACTTAATGTCTATAGAGTTAAAGTAAATGATATACACAAGTTTCATATCTTTAAATGTTATCTCAATGTAGTTTATTACTCTGAACACTGATCAAAGTACATTCTTCAATCTGAGGTTACTCAACAGAAATTTACAGAAAGCTGAAATTAAAACAGGGAGGTACATGTAAAATCAGAAGCAGTGCCCACGCTAGGATGATAATAACAGTGGTACATTTTTACACATAAAATGATGTTTGATTGGTGGAATAAACAATTCCTACACAGAATGGTTCTCAACTTTAAATAGAACCGTATACCCCGGTAAGTGCATAAATAATCAAAACACTGGTACATTCATGGCGTGATTTTTTTTTTAATAAATAAGCGACCTATTGGCCAATAGAGCACCATTGTATTATGTAGAGACTAACTATTTTGGACAAAATATGTTGATGAAGAGGGTGGAAATCTTTGACAGCTCACTTCAGGATGGCCTGACCAAAACTGGCAAAAATAGCTGCAAAAATACACAATTGAATATTTTATACTAATTCGAAAATATCACATTAAGATCATCCCTAAGAACATGTCAACTAAAT
>LD352334.1:35528-55705 GCA_001465055.1 Ptychodera flava | reverse complement strand
GTGTTTCATTAGTGAACCATCACTGTCACAACTGGTCTGTAACCATGCTGCAATGGTGCTGTTTCAGGCTAGTTATGTTACAGGCCTGCAGACAATTAGCTGTGTACACTTGCTTTTATGGATAATTTGTGATATTGCAACGTTCAGCTATAGGGCATAAATTTGAAAAATTCAGAGATCCAATTATTAAACATTAGTTCCAGTCGTGTTAATTGTATTTTCTTCTCTTTTGGGGGAAAATAGCAACTTGGCCTTCTTGATTAGAGACATATTCCTGATGTGATTCAACAGAAAGCAAATCCTCTCAATAAATTTAAAATTCAATGGGAAATGAAAGTTTGTAAGATGTGAACTAGATATGTACAAACAGTCATAAACACATAAATGTACCAGTTCAAGGAATATTCCCCTTTAAGTCTACACATACACCATACCAAGGCATTGCTTCTTCTACGTCAATTCTTCTACTCATGATTTGAAAAAATAACAAATGCTACAAACACATCATGTCATCGTTGACAAAGTGATTTACTTAACATTTAGTTTTTATTTACACCAAGCATGAACTGTGCCACTTAAATTGTCATTAAGTAAAAAAAAAATTACATCCAAAATGGCGTTGAAATGTTCTATCTTTGGTTTTAATGCCAGCGCAAAATGATCTGACTTCGGTACGATGGCTTTGACTTAGACGGAGATTACATATGAAAAAGTAACAGAAAAGAAATATGCCAGATACTATTGTTTTTTACTTAAATTATCGGAAAGAAACCAGCTAAATTTTGAATTGTCATTTGAATTACGATCGCTAAAACTCGGTAGTTTCTCATCACGTTAAAAGTAAGCATGCCGACTCGTAATCGTTCTTCGTTCAAGAAGAAAATAAAATCAAATTATCTGTCAAAAGTTACAACTACTCCGGGTATGAACACTGGAAACATCGCCTTTATTGATCTACTCGACATTCATCTACACGGTGTTGAAGACCAGGTGTGATAATGACATCTATACCTTCATTCATAAATGAGTCATAGAGGATGAAAATAATGGTTATAAACCAGAACAAGAGTATTTCTGGTCCAACGCAGATAAATCACCATCAGTGTCATTATTTTACAACTTGAAGTCTAATTAAAATACATTGTAATGGCAAATGATTAATTTAATTAAATAACGCCCTGTCTAATTGTTGATGGAAAGGAGAATCATTAATGTGGAAAGTGAGTTTGGCCAAACATACTGAAATGTACATGTAGTTACCAGAAAACATAATTTACGATGCAATACACGATTCCACACAGCATTGAACAAGTACTTTTATTTTGCATTCAATGAAATAACATAAACAAACAAAGCTGCAGTTTAAAGTCTGATTAAGTATCATGCATATACTGACTAGCAGACCACACAGGGGCTGACACAGCGTTTGATATATTGTTACGTTAACCGCCTGGATGGTGCTCAAAGATTGTTTTTCCAATTAATTTTACTCCTTGATTAATGAGTGTATTGCCGCCCCTCCATGAACTTGCTTTAAATACAATAGGTACCTGACCAATAAATAAATCACGTTATCAAATATTACGTTGCAAAAAAATATTAAATTTGATTTGCGGTTACAAGTTATCGCAGACACTACATTGCTCGTACATTTTACGACATACTAGTAACACACGGACGACACTTCGGAGCACGTGCAATTTCCATTATCCACAACGATTCGTTGGACTTAATTTCGCGTCTAAAAGTCATGACACAACATACAACTGACAGCAGCTCTGAGCACATACTTGATTCAATCTGGTATGCACAGATTATCATCCTTTGCATAATTAAATTTAAAAAAGAAACACAGCCTATTTTAGGTACTTTGATCAAAGGAGATAAAAAATACTAAGAAAAATAAAGAGAGAGAGGATTGTGAAATTTGCCGCCCTGGATAGTTGTATGGATTCGTTCACTTCTTTGCAGGCAGCGCCAACGCTGTATGGTCGTGTCTTCTCTTTCAACCAGTCGTACACATCAGTCTTGTCGAGTCTGGTCAATTCAGCGCCTACCACGTCCAGTACTTGCTGGTTGTACTCGTTTAACCATAAGATCTGATAAGACAAACAGCATATGAGATGCAAAAACTCCCAAAAGAGTTCAATCCGACATGCTAGACCTTCCCAGTGTGACGTGAAAGCAAAATAATTCTTTCAAAACGTTATTTTTTTGTAAAAGCAAATTATGACATTTTATCACTTATGAAGTGAGAGGGTCAAGGAGCAGAACAGGTAAGTGACCAAGAGGTCAAAAGGTTATAAATGATGATTAAAACGTGTGTAGACACGATTGCGGAAGCGAATCACAGACACAAGGTTCCTCAGGCTATGATTTGCTTGTAGAGTACTTCCTAGCCAACAGCATTACTTTTTACTCTCCTTGCTTCGCTAATTATAAAAAGATTAAAACCGAATCAACAGAGAGGAGTTTGGAAAAATACTTCTGTTTCCATGACAGTGATCTGGCGCCGTGAATATTATTAAGTCGAATTCTCATGTGCGAATATGACTCAGGGTGGCGCCATTTCAGAATTGGCTTGTCTATTGGATAGCTGCTCATTGCAGTCCCGTTTAATCATTTAAGCACATCCAAATTACACCTCGAATATTTCTGTCCAGGAGAGAAAGTCGCTGTTACGTGGGAATTGATTGTTCCAGGGTTAAATGTACAGTTCGAAACATTAACGTACACGTGCAGTTTAAAGAAATAAACCTGTCCGTGTTCGACTCAATTCCATTCGAAATGTAAGCGCAGCAGAAGGATAATTGCCATTCTCGATCGAAGTCGTTGTCAAGACATCTCGCTCAACCTCTCCACAACAAATGATCATTACTACGACCTTGAAGTCGAAAGGTCACCGGTTCTTCTTGACTAATCCACTTCAATGTGCCAATCTTGTGTGAGCAGTCATTACTGGGTCAGACCGTGGTCCTTAAATAATTCCTTTGACAGAAATCCCTATGAAAGGTCATGGACTAGAAAATTAGGCTCGCACACATATACACTAATAGAGCCTTTATCGATCGGTCGAAATTGCAATGACGCGCATCACACCTCTGTCACGTAATTGACTAGGCGATGGGCGACTAGTATCAAAGCTATAATTATGATTGACAAGCGCAAAATTGCCTTTAATATTCACCCTTTAAAATATAACTTAACGAAATAACTTGAATGATTAACAAAAAAAGTCATTAGCATTTTGGTATTATGACATTATCTTACCACCACATCAGGCATATATACTCACTTCATTTGGAGTCAGCAAATTTTCCGATATCAGCTTTGGTTCGAACGGTACCAGAGACTCAACTTTGAAGGTCATGAACTTTCTCCTCGCTGAAGCTCGATTCTGTTGATAGAACGCAAGATTGTTTATGTAGGACGACTTGAAACCAGTCGTAGCTTATATTGTCACTGGCCATTGATGGTAAAATGGCCTTTCACAGCCTAAGGTCATCCACTGAAATACGGGGTTGGCCTTTGAACTTCGGATGGCGATGTCTACACTATGTAGCAGAGATTTACGACAGATGTACATTCTACCTGTTCAATAGTGTTCCATTAATTGATATAAAGTGGACAAGGTGGAACAAACACGGACCAACGTTGTTCGCGATAAGTACATTAACTCTACAGGGGAAACCGTTTAACATGTAATTTACACATTGTATTTACACTCACGTAAAAACATTATAAATACACATCTAAGACAATATCTCTGTTTTATCCCATACGCTAGAGTACCTACAAATAAAATGTCAGAGGAAATTGAGGAAAATTTAGATTTGCGATCAAACCGTGCACAGGAAGAAGTGGCGGTGTACTCGCTTTTTGTGCGATATTGCTGACGACCATAGACACTCACTATTTCGAGTGTCTATGTGGACACATTGTGTTGTAGACATTGCTGTCTGCAGAATCTCCGTCACGGATTGTGAGAAGATTAATGGGTGAATGTTTGCAGGTGAAGCGGTTCCTTTGGAAACTAGTCACTTGACATTTAAGAAGAAGTGTTTGTATCATGTTTTGTTGTAATTACCTCGATTTCAGCATCGGTTACTTTCATAATAACTTCCAGCCGAATTCCGAAGCTACCTTCCCTATAGCAACCAGGTTCTGTAAGAAAAAACACGTATGGAGTCAGTAGTCTCGGCTTCACTGAGGCGTGTATAACTCTGGTAAGACTCGGGACGAAGAACGGAAAGACTGACACTCTGACATATCACATTTTATCCACCTTTGCCATTCTTGTTTGGCAAGGTTCTCATTTTTCTTCTGCAAGTGGCAGGCCTTTGACGCTGTTGATGGGTAATTAAGTAAATAAAGTTGATTAATATTGACTTTAGCATCACTCTGACAAAGCCTGAAGTCAGAAATACTGTCGACATCCTCTGTACGTGTTTTTTCGATTCACATGATATGTACAAATGAGTGCGGCTGCTGCATTATTGCTGTGTCACGAACTGTATGACCGTTATCGAGTACTGACCTGATCCTAAACGTCGTATCTAGTGTGTATCAATGGAATTCCCATTAATAATCTTACATTTATGAGGAGAGATTTTACAAAACACAAACTGTGTGTGGCTCGCCTTTATTTAGTGTCAAAATGGACAGTTCCAACTCACCATTACTAAAGTACATGTTAGACTGGAAGGGAAGGTCGTCTTCGGAAAACTCTTCGCTTTCGGGTCGTGCTATCCTTGTAGGACCTGTCCAGAGGGAAAAATACAGGATAAGCCGTGGAAGTCCGACAATCCATGGATATTTCTTTTTTACATCCATTGGCAATCCGACTGCAAAACGTGTTTTTGGTTGAATTGTATGAAATATACTGAGCCTGCACCTGGTGCAGATGTAAAGTTATGACTGCAAATCTCTCATTCATACCGTACAAATCATTCAATTTTTGTGTAGTCATTCCTTTACTGTTAGGTAGCTCTGGCAAACACCATGACTCATAGAAGGCGATCATTGAACAGCGAAACTGCAAGACAACACCAGCATGCGTGCGAATCAGCAATTCTGTACTCAGGTCATGATATTGTAATACAGTGTGTTATGTAGGTCATTTCCCCCACACTCATCATGACCTGAGTTCAATTAGTCTAGAACATTCTCAAGGTCACTGCCCTTGACGACCTCACAACCTTGAATTCAATTAGTCATGTTTGGAATGTTCTGGAAAGTTGATTAGTTGTGTAAGGGAGATAATTTTAGAACAGTAATTAGCATGTCAATAAAAGTTCTAGATTGTTCTTATATGCCTTTATAAAAGGGACGTGCACAGCTTCCAGTCAGACTTTTGGGATCGTGTCTCTTGTGTGTTACTAAACTCCAGCAGTAGTCATTCTCAAGACTTTTCAAGACCTTCACTGCCAACGCTGGATTTATACTGTGGACTTTGTGCAGCTTCAAGCCTGCAAGGACTGTTCATTCATCCAACTGACTGTTACAACTCTGAGACTGGAGCTTTGCCGTCCCAGCTGAGATAAGTAGTCTGTACACTTTAAAGCTTGTATTCTATCCCTAACTTAGCAATTAGTTTTATTCTCGTAATAAATTTTGTTTAAACGTTAACTGCTGAGTTCACCCTTTTGTTCGTTTTCTCTGCACGTAACAAGTGAAACACATCTGATTCAGATAAAAGACGCTTCTCCAAAGAACAAAAATAAACAAAAGAAGCACTTACTTTCGTGTACAACAAAAGTTCCAAAGCCATGTCCCGTTGCTCTGGAATATTCCATACCATCCTGCCACAGAGGGCGCCTCGCCAATACATCGATATCATCACCTGGATTAACGGTACAATACGATAGCAATGGTCAGATCAAGCCACACAATACGAATAAATACAACTTTTCACCAAGTATATCATAGACAAACGCCTTTGTTTGGAGACACAGACGTAAAACATAGAGCCTTGAGAAACTCGACAGTCTGCCAGTTAACACACCCATTAAAGCTCCATTAGCTGTAACTTTTAGCTATTTTTTCAGTATTTTTGTTCTGTGTTTCAACTACCATTTCTAATGTGAATCCCTGAACCATGATGAAATACCAAGTATTTAGCTTGTTAATGCATCCTTTGTGTGCATGATCATGCCTTGTTATTGTTGAAAATTATATTCAAGTCCGGACTAAAATTCATTTGTCAACAATAACAATGGTCATTACACATGTACAGGGTGTGTTGACAAGCAGAATACTGGGCTCAGCAGCATGACATAGGGATTTTGATGAGAAATTGTTGTTGATACACGGAACCCAAACACCGAGAAAATAACCAAAAGTTACAGCTAGTGGAGCTTTAATAAAGATCAATAATGTGTGACATAAATCACACTTGACAATTGTAATAAACGGTGAATAGTCAGGTTTCATAGTATCATATTAATACACAGAACGTTATTGTGTTTGTATTATACAAAATGGTGTTTCTTTGTGTAGCATTTGATAGTGATAGCAATGTAATGATATCAGATATTGATAAACACAAATATTTACCGTAAGTGCCTTCAGGAAATACGGCTGTGGACAGGGATATCAGCCCTTGAAGAACACGAGTGTACGCCCTCTGGAGACGGAAAATACAATGATGTAATGATGTCACGATGTAAACATGACGAATTTAGAAGATAACATCAAGTCTTCGAACTTTCTACAACAAGCAAAATTGCCGCTGACCATATTAAGATGCACATCATACTTTTTTATAAAACATAAAAGTAAACATAATGTCATCACTCTCATTGTTCAAATATTAAGAAGTTTAAAGTGAATGAATGCTTACTGCTTCTTCGTCTGTCGGTGTTCCAAGATGGACAGTTCGTGACATGTCTGTGACGCCGTCTCTGTTACAACGAGAAATGCGATAATGATGCATTTCGGACATGTAAGTTTGAAGGGTAACAGCGGAAACCTGATGAGATTTTCGCGATTAACGGCAACTGCCGAATTTGTTTAACATAACAATGGTTAAGTGATGACTTCCAATTCGTTAGCACATATCACCTTGACAATATTGCTAATCATGTGAACGTGAACGAATAAATCTACACATCACAAGTCCACGAACAATAAAGGGACACTACATATCACATCATCATAAGACTGAAACTTTGAGACTAGTCATCAAATGCGCTTTATAGAACAAACGATCTTAAAATCTCATTAATTCAAGTAATTATCAAAGTGGGAACAATTTTTATAATGATGTAAGGTTTTGTCCTACATATATTCTCATCTATAATGTAAAAATTCCCGAACAATGTCAAGTCAAATGTCTTTACGCCTCAACAAATCCCTCCTTTCGCCTGCCCTCTTCCGCCAAGCCAGGCATTCGCACTTACGTGTACTGAGCTCCACTGTCAAACAGGTACAAACCGTCTGTTCTGATTGTCTTGTCGTTTCCACGTGCAGGCCTGTAATGAAAGTGAAGCGAAATAA
The DNA here is from genome assembly GCA_001465055.1 of Ptychodera flava. NCBI lineage: Eukaryota > Metazoa > Hemichordata > Enteropneusta > Ptychoderidae > Ptychodera > Ptychodera flava. Next base: position 48,208 of record LD352334.1, on the reverse strand, counting down.
TCATGAAGTTTAGTGTTGATGTTCTTTGCTTCGCAACTCTGCTGAGGTAGGTGACAACGAGATGACGGTAACTAATCCCCGAACATTGCCACTTTGTGAGAGTTGCGTATTGGTAATAGTTACTGCAAAGCCACGACCAAGGTTCCATATCTGCAAAATGCTTTGTGAGTATTCTCTGTAAGGACAATGAAGATCATAAACATCGACACTTACATATGATCCATCGTGCCTGTATTGGTTCCAAATGCCGACACTGGTGGAATACTGTCGCCCTTATAGTCACCAAGGTTTCTGAAAAAAATCCAAAATAAAACAATTAAAAAATAAAGAACAAAAACCCGCATATCCAAAGAATACTGCAAATAATAGAGTCGAGAACGGACGGACGGCAAACTATAACAAATAACTTATTTACTAAATCCGACCCTCTGAATATGGTTTGATCCCTGCCACACATTCTGTTCCTCTGTTCCTCAGTCTGTCGTATGTTTCTTTCCCATATCTGTCCCCTCCCTCCCGCCCACCCTCACTCCCTCTCTCTCTCTCTTACACACACACACACACACACACACTCTCTCTCTCTCTCTCTCTCTCTCCAACTGTTCTGCGTTGAGCCGTTCAATCTCCGACTGGAAGACTGACCCCCGCCCCCGCACGCACAACACTAGCTTGCTACTGTCTTTCCAGAGTTGCATTTGCTAGTCATTAACAAGCATATTTGGTGCAAGTAAGAGGACATGCCTTCAATTAATTTGACAGAGAGGGTCTGGCAAAGGTTGATATCAGTGATACGTTTTGTAATAAAATGAACAAATCAGAGCTTGTCAGATGATATTGCTACTCAACTGTCTGAATTGCGCCAGTTTGTCCCTTGTCGATGATTCTGTCACTGACGACGAACCCTTCGTCACCACCTGTGTCATAAAACAAATGCAAAGATATTTTCAGGACGGATTGCATTTCTCTAGAGAAACACTTCATGTTAACCTCTAGACGATCATGAAACGTGTATAAGTTTTTATATAACCAACACGTCATGTAAAATTCTTAATGTTGAAATAGATGTGCTCGTGTTGTACTCGTTAAAACGTGGGATTTTCTGTGTGTTCATCCCAAACGACCACTACAAGTTTGGTGTTCGGCTTTTTTGTTAAAAATGATCTTTCCTAGGTCGACAATTTCATTTCCATTGCTCGCAAAAGTCACAAAATGTCAAATCCAAACACTTGCCTAAATATCACTATGGGCAGAGAGGTAAGTGCAGGGATATCGACAGAACATCGCTGTTGTATGTTTGTCAACCTGGATATCTCCATATCAGAGAATCTTTCCAAATTTGAAGGAGTATTTTCGTCAATTTAGCAAACATCCTTACCTCCTCTTCCAACCAGTAGAGGAACTCACACACTGCTACGGAATCCTTCAACTGTAAATGAGATTTTCGTGCTTTTATATCACACCATATGGATCAAAAGTGTTTAGATTGCAATACGTGTGATTAATGTAAGATGTAAAGATTTGCTCGGTCTCTATATTCATTTGTAAGAGTATTGCATTTTGTTGCTGTCCTGTGAAGTTAGCCAACGATTTGTATTCATTTGAGTATGGCATTTTGTTGCTGTCCTGTGAAGTTGGCCAACGATTTGTATTCATTTGAGTATTGCATTTGGTTGCTGTCCTGTGAAGTTAGCCAACGATTCGGTTATTGGGAACTGTCACGGTGCTAAATTTGATGATTTCTTTGAGTTTTGTAAAATATAATTTCTTGAATTGAATGTTAGCAAAACTAAAGATATGTGTATTGATTTTAGGAGGGCTAAATTTTCACAAGAGCCAACCGTGACGATTATAGACGGGTCTGAAATTGAAATTGAGACTGTAAAGAAGTATAGCTATCTTGGCTCCACATTGGATAACACGTTACACTGGGATGTCATATTGTTTGCAGCAAAGGCCAGCAGTGACATGTTTTTTCCTAAGAAATGATGTAAATAAGACTCTAAAGACGCTGTTATATAAACCATTCATCAAGAGTAATTTCATATTTTCAATTGTCTTCTGCTATGGGAATTTAAATGTTAAGAATAGCAACAGAAGGGGTAAGATAATTAATATTTGCAGCAAGATTATCGGAGAACAACAAACTAGCCTGGTCTATCAGACTTATACGACAAGCACGTTTTACACAAAGGGAATTCCATCTCACTGGTACATTTCAAGTTTTAGCATCCATTACGTCATGAATTTGATTTGCGTTTTAAATTGTCATAGTTTGTAAATGATAAATACATGTTTGTCACTACCGCAGAGCTAATTGCTCAAATTGGGATAATAAAAATTGATCGATATATTGATTGCTTGATTGATAAAAAGGCAGAGACCAACCTAACGTGATCCCGAATACAAAGCAAAGGAAAGAGGATAGAAAATGAACCATTCCTTTTGACCTCATTTGTTATATTTGTAAAACGCACGAATGATCAAAAACACTCAGCTCACAGTATAAAATTTGCAGATATGTGGCAAGGACCTAGGTTGAAGTTTCTTATTTCCATAATTTGACGTTGTTTAGTAACTAAGGCATTTAAACGAGTGAAAAGAAACTTGCTATACAGTTATTGGAAACATGAGGTATTATAATGAAATGGCATTATTGTATCTCAATAATGCAGAAGTGGACAGAGAGTACTGTTGGAGAACGCGTTGCCGAGCGTCTCCATGCATGAAAACAGTTTGATCCTGTCATACGCGTAAGTGCGCCCTCAGCGACGATAAGTGATCTAGTGAATGTCCACATTCAAGGTACGGTCACTCACCATAATTTCAAGAACAAAGTCTATGACCGGTAGGGTCTTTCCCCGGGGTCTTTCGCAGTTCTCGTCGTTTCTCTCCATATTGTGTTTTATCAGCACGCATAGCCCCATATAGCCACGCATGCCTGTACAAATAATATCTGTACTATACTGAATATCACCACTTACCAATACATTTTGTATAGCTTGCTGTTCCCTCGAATTTTTCTGTGTTCTAAGTAATTTTACTGGCGACAGCTCTGGTGTGAAATCCTGGCGGCAAAAGTAAAAATATCGCATACAGTTTGATGGGTTTTTGTAGGCGTTGAAACACTTGACAGAGCGCATATCAGTTCCTCAATCACATTGAATTTCTCTACCATCTTCTTGACTCTGATCTTTACAAAATTTGTTGTCTGTATCTCTTTCTATAGAATGGCCCCAGTCGCTCGCTCTTACTTGGGCATGCGCATCTACTGGCTGGCCGTTGGCCATCGCCGTCGCCCCACCAGCTGCGCAACAGTCTGTCAGAGAATATTGCTTCAATTTTGTGACAGTGTGCTGAAGCTTATTCTTTTATTTAACTTTATTTTGATATATATCTGTCCACAGCTTTGAGGAAAGTCTGATTTGTTTACCGAACTTGCTTTTTAAAAAGACTAACCTAACTCAACTCATAAGGAAAAATAAAAATAACACCATTGGAACTGATTTGGGAGAATTGGATCTTCATATTGTTAAACTTTCTCAAACGTTAGGTGCCCAGTAGCTGGGTGTTGCAATATTACTAATTTCTTATAGAAACAAGTGTGCAACTCAAAAAAAAAGCAGATGAGCTTACATTTGCAGATTAAATCGACATTACTTCACTATCCAATTATCCAAAATTAGTTCCAATCGCGTTAAATGTGTTTTGGTAACATAACCTCGATAATAAAGGTTGGTAGATCGGAGGAAATTTTCTGTTTATTTTTCTTTTTGTTGGCTGCGACCCACAAAATCCGTTAAAATTTAGAATATTTGCTGATTTTGATTTTTGGCAAATGCGAAAAATATGTCCAGGGTTGAGATTGTGAGTTAAAGCAAACTTACAGCTCCATTCCTTGATACTGTGTCATAGACGGCATAGCTTGTGGTGTCTTCGAACCAGACCACGCCATAGTCGCCCGCCGCTAACTGAGCCAGGTCTGAGGTGAATCCAGTATAATACCCCATGCTGACACAATTAGATGTATCGCCAGGTAGAGTACACTTCGTCAACTCAACAGAGTCGATTCTAGATTGCTCAAGGTACAGACTGCAAACAAGACGGGAAAATATCGTTTTAGATGTGCGTACCATACACCGTGTTTGATCTAATGACAGCGTGCCTGTCTGGTCTGACTATCCCTGAGGGCTGGCAGGCTGAATCTCCGCCTGTATCTCCCTATTCGATGTGCGCTTGGCGACTATTATCCCGTATTGGGAACGTGCCTTCATCTGTTATTGCTCTCACAATCAAAACTTTTCAGCGAAATTAATCACGCAAGTTAGGCTATGAAATTGGTGTTGCCACACTTTAACGTCTTCGTGTTACCGCCAACACGACACTATTTCTAGTATCAACGAAAACCATTCTCTGCAAATATGAAAAGCCCACGAATAATAAATCAGTTCAATGAACTTTCAAATATACTTTCCAAGGGTCATACATATAGACTAATAGGGAGCCGTCATTATTTACAGCCTGAGGGTCGGAGGAATCTGAGGGGTCACTCAAAAAATTGAAAGCTACAGGGGTTGATCAAAATGGGGAGAGAAAGAAGGGGGGTTACTCAATTTTTGGTGCAAATGAATTGAAACACGATTTCACACATCGCGTTCTTTAATTTTTCTATGTAAGAGGGGACACCCCTTTCATGCTCTTCCCCTTGGGATGTTCTAACAGTTTTACTTTGTAAAAGGATAAATTGAAAACACCTGTCATATTGCACCAGACTGCACAATTGCATACATAATTTCATAATTTTCTCAAAATATCCCTCGTAAGAGAGGGGACAACCCCTCTGACACTTCCCCTCAGCCTCCCGCGTGTTCTCCCCTGTGCTTTCAAAATCTGCCCTGTCGGATATCTTAGTGAAAACCCTGTCATGATATCCATCAAGGTAAACAATACTATATGGTCGGATACTAGTTATAGCGTGAGCTTTTGTAAACTTGTACTACTAAGCTGATGATCACGTGCAATATTTAGAGTAAACTGATTTTGTCATCGTGTATTGAAATGCATCGTGCATATTTCTGAAATGTTGGGAGTGAATAGATGTGACAGTAAACAATTCAGATGGTATGCTTAAGACGCTGAGATATCTTCTCATATGTTGAAAAATTGTCAAAACATAAAATATGTTATCGTCGAAGTATTTATCGATTACTTGGGTGCAGGGTCAGAAATTTGACTCTAATTAAATAGGTGAATAAAGAAGCCGGCGCATTGTTCTGAGCGAGTTTTGGAACCATATAAACTGGAACTTACTTGACTCTGTCAGACATGACAATTGCATAGGCGAAGAATACTGGATTATAGGGAACGTCCTCTCCTCGGAGATTAAACAACCCTGAAAATGAAATCGACCGGAGTTACTGTACGTAGAATCCATCACTGAATGTATCCAATGCAATGTAGCATCGATAGAAATAAGAAACAATAAAAAGATAAACAAGTAGCCTCGCAAATCTTTAAGAGTCCATCATATTACACTTATCTCGAATACTGCCAACCGATTTCTTGCTGGGATCATACAATGGTGAGATTCGGAATGGAGTACATCATTGAATATATCGAAATATTTTACAGATAATCCCAGTCAGTGTAAATTCGACAAGTATACTATCTGCTCTGAGAAATTATGATAAAGGTACACTTTTATAGGCGAGGTCAAAGACAGAACAAAATATGGAAAAAGTATAAACTGAAAAGTTCACAACGATTGGAACTAATTCGGGAGAATTGGATGGTGAAGTAATGTCGGTTTAATCTGCAAATGTTAACTCATTTGTTTTTCTTTTTAAGTTATAAACTTGTTTTTATGAGGAATTTGCTATATTGTAACATATAGCACAGCTATAGGGCACCTAAAACTTTTGAGACATTTTAACAATATCTGAAAGTCCAAAATTAGTTCCAATCGTGTAAAACATATACCAACGGTTTCCAGCAACACTACAAAGTGAGAGGGATCACTTGCTTATGCACAAATTCCACAGCTATCAATTTTTTCAACTGGTGTAATTTTGTACAACCGTCTCAAATAAGTATACACCTGTTAATACTCACATGCAACATCAGTTAAGTCCGACAGAACTACAACTCCCACATTTTTCTCCTCCATCAATCCCCTGATGTCTTGAACCTTTGCCCGCCAGTCTCTCCCTGCCAAGAAATCAAGGAAAGTCATGTCAGTTACTCACACCGAAACTTTTAAATTGTTCTGCAGACACTCCACCTAATACTAGCCTATGCATGGACTTGACTGTTGTTTAGGCTAGAATTATGTAAAACAGCTTCTTCTGCCATGCGCGCACGCTCAGTAGTGTGACTACTGCGGGAAAATGTTTACACAACACGCCATCATATATTTGGTTGCCGACATACGAGGGATTCCCGATTCTCAGTGGTAAAAAATACGGTAACATTTTAATTTTCCGAGTCTAAGTTTAAACCCTGTCACCAAATTAAACCGATAACATTACTTATTCTAGAAATTCATAAAAAAGCGGAATACAAGAGATGAGTCATAACACAGATTGGGCAGAGTGTCTAAAATGTCTAAGATAAAGGAAGTGAAATACGTCAGTGATTATCCGTGGATATGAATGTATTTCACATGCGCTCTTGTACATTAAAATATGTGAAGAGGGCATGAACATTTTACTGTTGGTGTCGAAGGTTTTTGTCATCTTGTCATAAGAGGTACCTCTCAGAGAATAACGATTTGTGCGAAAATAAAGGTCAGTCGTCATCGAGACATAAAAATTCCAACGGGAGCTAAGATTGTAACAAAACTGGTCATTGTGGCGCTTTTTTAGAGAACCATGGAGGTAGCGGCTTCCTACCTCCACAATAGAACAATTAAACTTTTGTGACCGTGCCATATTTTGAGCAAACATGGCGATTAAACTGCTGGGGCTCAATGCAAAACTCACACATCATTCTTATTCACCTGTTATATCGTACGGCACACTTCTAAGCGGACCTGGCTGTCGTTGAGGGCGCCCCTCCTGCTCCCATATCGTGTCCACAATACCAGTGATGTCGCTTAATTCTAGACCTTCTCGATTTAAAACTTCGGAAAACTTTTCAAATTCCCCTGTGACAGAAGAAATAACGTTTACATTTAATATAGCACAACTGATATATCTTACATGCCATTGGTAATTATCCAGCATTAGACAATTCTAAAAAAACTGAACTCGTAACACCATTCTAGTGTATCTATTTTTGAAAGTCTATGAATGCTATGGTTTGGCTTTTGTAATCAGTGCTTACGCAAGGATGACATGACAGATAATGTGAATAACCTCTAAAAATCGTGCTTTTCCTTCCCTTATACAAACGCTGCAGTGTTTCTGTCTGAATTTTGTGTGATTCAATGTAGTTGTATCGATCTTGGTCTGAGGCTCTAGATTGTTATCTGAGACCCGATATTTTTTCTGGTTGATTATTCATCGGTCCATGGTCCGACACATTTAAGAGTCCATAACGAAAAACGCATTTTAAATAAGTCTGAGAAACACTTTGCGAATTTCGACCGGAAACACGGCAGTGTTTGTGTGGGGAAGGTAAAAGCGATCTTTGAGAGGTTATTCAAGTTGACTGTCACATGATTCTTATGTTACCTTTGATTACAAAATGCAAAACACAGCATTTGCCAATATCTAGGCTTTCAGAAAGTAGGTACTTAAATGTGGTTATGACCTAAGCTTTGTTGCAGAGAATTTACAAGTTGTTTATGAGCGCCCAATGCTTGCCCCACACTTTGAGGGAACACGTCTGAAAGTAGGACAGCAAGCAAGGCTATATTGAATTCTAAACGTGGAAATAGTTTCTATTCCAAGCAAATGATCAAACTTACCATATGAAATGTACTCCGGGTCAACTCCTATCCGACCGAATGCAATATTTCCAGCCAACCAATGTTCGGGTTCCATATAATCCTGTGCCTCTACAAGATGTTTAGGAGTAAAATATTTTATGAAGAAGTATAATTTCAATGTTTACATAGACACGCTCACGATCAGCATTTGTGTGAATCATATGATATTTTAAGTTGAGCTGCAATGTCTAAATATCAAATCACAATAGAATGTAACGCTATAAACTGCTCCCTGCACGATGATTACAACGCCAAGTCAACACATGATTATTTTAAGTGACTTTCACAAAATTAAAATTGAGCTCGAGGTAAGAAAATCTGCTCAATTCCACGACTACTGGATGGATGAAGTACGGTCCCTCTATACAACGTGCGTTCGATGCCCCTGCTCCATGCAGATCTAATTTGACTGACAACTGTGCGCACCTGGTATCATTAGTTTCCAATTACAGTCCACAAGCTCTTCGGCTCGCTCACGGTCGCCCTCGGCCATCCAAAGAAGAGCTTCACTTTGTGTGACCACAGCAATACCTAAGTGATAGAATAAAAACACTTCGATCAGACTTAACTGTGAATGCACAGTCAGGGACGGGAGCACATTTTAGCTGTGAAGTGGATGAATATGGAGCGATATGAAATGAAGTAACAACAACATGACACACGATAGCCTGATGCGAATTACAATCACATTTACACACCAAAGTGCCCAAGTATACACACTTAAGTCTAAAAAGTGAAAATGAACACTTGATAGCCCTTAAGTTTTTACTCCCAATCAATGACAAAAATGTTCAGAATAAACTAAACCGTCATACATTAAAACTACCGGGTATACTGTTCTACATCGTGCAAGTTAAGTTGGACCTGTTGTCACTATGTTCAAGATTGATTGACAGCAACTTTCAGACACGTTATATCGATACTGAAGTGAAGTGTCGTCTTACCTCTGTAACCATCAAAACCACTCATGTACTTGAGTCGCATGTCCACCGGTGCGGTGTATTCGCTCTGTCGGTTTAAGTGCAACGTAATCGTATCATAATTAGGGGAGGTATAAAGGGGTATATCATCTTTAGGAGAAGACAGGACGGAGTAATGTTTCTAAACATTTGCCTTAATAAAATACATGTTGAGGTGCCTTAAGTTTGTTCTTAACAACAATATTATAATTGCGCTTTTGTCTCCAAAAATTATATCTTCATCCGGGTTCGCCTAATTACATGTATATAATGTAATTTAAAACAGCACGAAAAACGGTGCATGTCCATCTGCAAAACGTAAATGTTATTATACATATTAAAACAGCTGTCTTCAAGGGCGGCGAGTATACTGTGTGAGGTTACTACCTAAGCCCTCAATTCATAACTCACGGAAGGTGGGGGTACTTTATCAGAGTTGCCGGTCAGCATTTGAACGTCAACTGCAATTCAACATAGGATGCCTGCAGACAGCTGAAGATTAATATTTATTCTTTCCTGTGCTGTACAGAACATTTGATGCTCACCTGGTGTGCGTCCTTTGGCGTGACCAGGTATGCCTGTAGATTGTTGTAACGCAACATTTCACTACGTAACTGCGATATCCGTGACGTTGTATCGACAACAGTAACGGGAAGTATCTACGTCAGAAAAATTCAGATGCAATACATGACAACACTCACAAGTGGCCTGCTTAACAATTTGAAACATGACTTGGATGATGTTCGATCCTTCCATTCCGTGTCTCGTTATTTTTCTCCTTCTGTCTGTTCGTATTTTGTCTATTAATGTTGATACGCTATTGAAGTGTCTTTCTATCCATAGCCCCTTCCCCTTTCATGACTGCTGAGTGGCAGTACGCATGAAAAAAAAAAATTTGTCACCTGTGTCCAGCACTGAGTACGGTATTGATCAGTTGAATGATTGATATTTTATCTCAATAAGACAACCAACTCCGCTTTTTATTGAAACTGTTTTCAGATTTGCCAGGGCGTTTTCGGAACAATTATGAAATCATTGGAAACCTTGGAATTCAGAAACACTGCAACTGATAATCGGAGTGCTCCGTAAAGTCACGTGACGGGCATTAATATCTACGCACCATGGCCTTATTTTACTCACCGGCGGAGTTCTTGAACAATCCCTGGTGACCTGTGACCTTGCAAAAGAGCATACTGAAAAGAAAAAAATGCAAGTATTTATGGTTACCGTACTAGCTTGCGAACTGAAAGAGCGAGCAAGCAGGAACTAAATGAGCAGGTATGGAAAGTTGTAGGTCAGATCCACTCGCCCTGCCTGTATTTATCCTTGAAAATCAAAACTTCAAATCAAAAGTAGCCTTCTACATTCATCGACTAGCAATTAGGTAAGACGTAAGGAAATCTTTCAAATTGACAATGGCGCCAAATTCATAGTAAGATGCTCAGTTCCCATATTTTATTCGTTACAACGATGATGATGATGATGATGATGATGATGATGATGATGCAGAGGTAGTTGAAACAATGTAATGAAGTAGTTCAACGATTAACCTTTGCGAAACACAGCCAGCAAGATAAGCAGAGTAACCGAGAGGTCATGCCCTGGCCGATACAAACTGATTTTTGTAAAGCTAAAAGATCACATTACGTGGATATCAAACACCAATGGATTATCCATTCATTCGTGTTTAGGATAAGGGCTGCTATTTTGAAATAGAAGCAAAACATGTTACGTAATGCATCTTCCATCTCTGGTTCACTCCTCCATACTGCCTGCCCACTATCACCATAGACCACAGATAGTAATTTCTCTATGGTCTATGCATAGTCTACAAAGCTCTGCCGACACCTGAAAGCTCCAGAACGTAAACAAAGCATTACACGCGTTAAATAAATTTACCCCATGGAATTGAAAGAGAATACACAAAGAAATTAAAGTAATTATTTCCCTTGAGTTTATCGGGCAAACACAAACTCCGTATGGGCTTAAATACGGTATTTGTATTCACACAATTGCGATGTCTGATCCCCCAGACGAACAAATAATGGAAGTCGTTCTGTATGCATGAGGTGATTTAACCCAATATGTATTACCGCGTCACTGTACTCTATTCCATGTTTTCCGAGTTTTGGTAGTTCATAAATTCAGCATCAGACAGCACAAAAAACAGACACTGACATGTGCATCATGATATACTACCAGCAGCCATCATACGGTGAGCAAAACTCACTCAAATATCATTGGTTTTGCTTTTATTTGAATAATCTAGTAATGTTCCAGGTGGTGTAGGATAACACTGAGAGAGACTTCAAGTGAGGATTGCCCATTCTACCATGTTCCAGCTCAGCAGACACTGAACCCTCCCATATCTTCAGGCAAAAATAAAGCAATAATAATTGTTCGAAAACGACGGCCTTCGATCAGTAGGTGCATATTTCAATGGAAACGATGCTGCGTCGATACTTTGCCTAATGGCGCGGGTAACAGATTTCAGCCACTTCCGGAGATTTATTGACGGATGAGTGACTTCTCTGACCTGTTATCCAGCTGAAAGAATTTTAGTTAGGGCTAGTTGTACTGGCCAAGGGGTCACGATATGGATCAAAGAACTTCAATAGAGACACCGAGATCAGAACCAGATATATTACACCTTGTTTTCATCGGTAACTGACAAAACGAAATTCTGGATTACGTCACTGTTATGTATGCAAATTTACTTACTGTTCCAACAATGAACGAAACTATTTCGAATTGTTGATGATAAATAACTTACTTGTAAGTGCCTTTAAATGAGCCATAGTTCGGAACGTAAGAAGGTAATATATCACAGTTAATCTCAGGTTACTTCTAAAATTCTGTTTCTTTTTTACTGTACTGATACGGCCGACTGAACACCTGGATAAGGATTTAGTTTCAAGTCAAACGAACTTGTCTATAGTATCCTCGATATTCGTACCGTATCCTCTATACATTTATTAGAGTTTAAAGAGTAATGTTGTTTATTACTCTGCTCTCGTTTTTGGGTCGAGCTAACAAGGAGGGGATCGTTGGAACTGCAGATTGGTGGTAGTTGGTGTAAGGATATAATGACATTCGTTTACAGCCGTTAGTAAACGCATCCTGTCCTGACAGGTGAAATCGTAGTGCTAAATTTCAATCGATGCAAGCGAAATGCAGTCCGTACGTCTTTACTTGACCCAGTCAACACTGTACGCTGGCGATTGATGAAAGTCAAAATATATTTGTCGTGATGGACATTGTAAAAGTTCAACATTGCGGCTGTATTAATGTGATGCACCTTGATATTGTGCATGAAACACTTTGTTTGTAGACAGGAAAGTCAGACAGGCGTAGTTCCAACGTCACCAAGACCATTAGTACTAGTAACAGAGGAGTGCCACTATGCTATTTGGAATTAACTTATTAATATATAATTGCGTCCATCTCTTCTGAACTAATGTTATGATCTTAAAGTGTGAAGCTTATTCTAAAGTCAGGCGTGTGTTTTAGTTCCAATGCATTGTCATTTGGTCCACGTCACCGTATTCGACCAGTGTGTCGTCAAGTAATGCTGGCGCGTTTTAAGCCGATCCCAACCCATTTACGGTTGAAAAAAGTCCAAGGTTACAAACGGTGGCCAGAATTCGTGGCCAAAGCAGAAGGTTCATGCGTTAATCCCACCATTGAGGTAGGAATAGCAATCTGTGGCAGTGAGCTGCGTGCATTCCTTAGACTCAGCAATACGTAGAAAGGTAGTAAGGGACCGTTCAGTTTTTAAGGCCGGGGGCGGCAAA